>JARJDZ010001093.1:0-20696 GCA_030264555.1 Aleochara sp. GC000083
TCGTAATTTGCCTGCAAGTGCTCAAGGCATTTGGAGGTCGTGGAAACATTCGCAGCATTTAATTCCCCTCCGAGAAATATCTCGGGCGCGTTGAAAAGTAATCAAAGTGAATTTATACGCTGAATATCGTCGAGCGAAAAAAACTTTCTTCCCGAATTCGAATGCAAATCTCATTTGCCGACGACGCGTGGAATGGCGGCAAGGAAATGGAATGGCCGAGAGGGAAGCAATAAAAAATTGAAAAAAGTTGAGAAATGCCAGGCATGAAATTGAAATAACAGAACGCGTGCCCGCTCCCGTTCGCTCCCTCGGGAAGAGAGAACGTTTATCAAGATGGTGGGCGGGGGCGGAGTAGAGGAATAAAGTCGTTATTTACTGGTAATTCTCTTCTCGCATTCGCGTTTAAATCGAGCGCGCTGAAAAACTCGCAATGGGATTTACGACGCTTTAATTAAGTCACTTACAGAGCTGGCCGATTTATTTTTCCACTTTTATATTCGCCTTTTTTCTCATTTTCAATTAAATGTATCTGGAGCATAATTGATTAATAAATGAATGCAGCAATTGCTTCGAGAAAAATTGTAAGCCCTCGTTTGCTATTACATACAATGATGATATAATCGTTGAGAATAATTGTGAAATATACAACAATAATGCATTTATAAATAATTAATGATGTTCAAGCCAATGTGAGGACATCTATTGGAGGGGAACTGCAGTACAGGATAAAAAATGTTACCAATATTACAGGACTTCCTATGAAAATTAAATTATTTTTTAAAATTAGAATTGTTGCAATAAACAACAAGAATTAATTAAGATTATAATTACAATAACAGTACAGATCTGTTTATTTCAGGCTAAAATAACTTATAAATTGCAGTGATTAATAAACTAGTAAATGCAGCAGTTTCTACAATGTATGTGATTAAAGATATTGTGAAATTAATTGCATTTACATTTTTACAATTATTAAATAACTGTGGTGTAAAATAAAATTGTAACTATTCTAAAATACGTCCTATATATGATCAATTAGTATTGAATATCACGTAAATATTCGAATTCGTATATCGCTTTTTACGTCCGTCCAAAAAGCGCTTCTTTTAATATAAATGAGTGAAGTAAAAGTAATAAATTTTAAGAGTCCAGTTATTTGATAACGTGGAGTCCGTAAATATTTGGTGTTAGCAATTCTGTACTTTAATACTAAGGCCCCTAAGTATATCGCCTTCGTACTTTTGATATTCATCAGTGATTGATGATTTATCTAAGTCGGCATTCATTACAAGAACTGGTGCTGGGCAGGTGCCCAACGTTTTGTGTACCAGCCAATTCTCATGCATTTCATGCAATGCTTGAAGATAGTCCAAAGAAACAGTGTTTTCACCATCTCTATTACGTTGCTTCATCCGTTGATGGACGATTTCAGGAGAAGCTCTCAAATAAACTGTAAAACAAATTGATTTACAAATTAATGATGTAAAAGATGAATGTAAACATACCAATCAAATCAACTTTAGGTGGTTGTGTTTCATTGAGAAACTTGAACCATTCGTCTAGAACTGCAGCAGATGCACTTGGAATATTGCCATCTCTGACCATTTTCTCAATGAAAATATACTTTGCACTGTAGAGTGAACGTTCCATGAGACGAACGCTGCGGTCCGTGGGGAATTGATGTTGTTCTATCATAGTTAGCAACACATATGACTCAAAGCTGAAGCCCCATTTGGCTACGTCTTTATACATAAGAGCCTAGAGTGGATTAAAACATCACAATAACAAAACAATTTGATTTATGATTGATTTATACTTACAAGTAAATTATGCCCATTGAAATTTGTCCATTTTTCAAGAGGCTCAGCCTGCACACAGACATCATTGTACTTCTTGAAGTGCTCCAGTAAAGTTGTCTTGCCACTACCAATATTTCCCTCCACAATCACATTAAACGGACGTGTATGCGCCATTTTGTTGATGCTACGACAACAAAGCTTCGACAAATTCACAAGAAAACGTAAAACAACACAAAGCACAACTGCTCTTACAGCTAGAAAAACATGAGGCTTACTGTGAACCACATTCAACGTAATAACGAACTTTTGGCGGCAAATGATGCAAGCTGGTAAAAACCATTAAGCTAAACTTCCATATTTAAATTAAAATAATTGGTGTGTTCTCATTCTTATTGCATGTATTAACTATTTTATTGGCAAGTTATTGAAAATAGTTTGCAAATTCAAATTTATTTATTAAGTTTTATTCATTTGTTTGAAAGTGCTGCCACCATTGACTGTTTTACGCACCACAAATGTAAACAAGCTAGCAACAGGAATTTGCTTAGGTTATAGTATTAAAGCAAATCTTGATATAATTTATTATTTAAATAAGAAGAATGGTTTGCTTACCATGCACGCACTATTTTATGCCCAATATTCATTTTGCACTTCTACTCGAATTACTAGAATATTTAATCCGTTCCGAGTTATACTTCATTTACATCTTGGAAAGAAACAATGCTTCTTATTGATGTTTACTGCATGTTATTGATGAATCAACTAATTCCCAGGAATGCACTTTTAGCAAGTATTGTTATCTTCGGACGAGCTGAATCATCTCAAATTCAGGACAGAAAACCCGAAGCTGTAACACGCAATTTATAACCTTCCAGTGTTCTTTCATGACCGCTAGTATTGCACAACATTACAAACATGCATAGTGCAATATCGCTTTTTATATATTCAATAACTTAAATATTATGCAAATACTTGCATATTTGCTCGTGTCAAATGAAATCAAAAATTTTATAAACAAAATTTGGTTGATAGTGACATCTATCGATAATTATTTTTGTGGTGTTAAAATATCACCACAGAGGGAGACATGAGTACTGAAAACAAAGTTTTCAAGTTGAAATTCAAAAAGTTATAATAAATCATTCTTTATTCATTCCTTTTATGAATTATGTACGATAATTAATATGTATAAAATGCAATAAAGTATATGAAGCACGCGCATCGTTGTTTCCTCATTGTGCAGAAGCACGTATCGTCTCCACATGTCGATGAATCTTATTCAGACGTTAAAATAGATCCTAACATACATATTTTGTATAAAGCTCTTGTAATAATTATATCACCGTTTTTTCTTTGTTCGTTAACATACATATTAGTTAATAATAAAATACAATAACATTAATATTAATTATGTTGTAATGTAAAAAAGATATTGCGCTCGGTTGTGGCAACTAAATGGAGATTGGTGAGTAGAAAAATGACTGTACATTGATGAAATAAACGCTAATTTGTTGTTTGTTCATGTGAATGGATGGATTTGTGCGGGCAGTGATAAATGCCTCATTTCCAGGGGGTTGACACGAGGCCCTCGATGCTGAGGGCGCTCGATTGGCAGCGTTGTGATGCAATTTAGTAGCCGCCGCTTGATGGTGGTCCATATTCGTTGCTTGGGGGTGCAGCTGGTGCCCCATATTGGCTTTGTGGCACGCCACTATCGGGGTAACCTTCTTGTTTCTACAAAATGGCAAACAGGGTGAGTACAATGTTCATAGAATCAACACGAAAACTCATACCTGGGTCTTGTATCTGATGAAGTAGACCTCAGGCTTGCTGGGCTGCGTTGGTGCTGGAGTTGGGATGTGGATCTCAGGTGCCTCCTCAGGCTTCTTCACGAGAACGTAGACCAAGGTCTTCTCTTCATTCTGTGGCTGGACTGGGATGACTGGTGCAGTTGGCACTGGTGGTGCTGGGGCCTGTAAGTAGACAATTCATTTCGCACACATTGAATCACCATTCTGTGTATTTTTAGCTCTGGTACCTTGATGAAGATGATCTTGTAGTGCTTCTGTGGGGCAGCGACCTGGATGGGCCTGCGTGGGGCATGGTATTCTGGCTCTGGAGGAGGCACATGTACGTAGACATGTTTGTGGACGGTGGGCTGCTGGACGGGGGCACCGTATTGTGGAGCTGGGGCGCCGTAGCTACCACTTGGTGGGTTGTAGCTGCCACTTGGTGGTGCACTAGGTGGATTGTAGCTGTAGCCACCGCCACCACCTCCGCCGATTGGGGGCTCAGGCCTTCCGTAGACGACCGCCAGCAATGCCGACATCACCTGCAAGTACCAGCATATTGTGATTCGATTGCTCATGCAATACCGTTTTCGTTTAATTTGCACTAATCACGGCTTCATTTTAGCTTGAAGGCGCTTGATGGTAGAAAGCAAAAGGCGGAAGCTCGCAAGAAATGTGTATTAATGGAAGACACAGTTTGTCTTCATCAATTGCGCGAATCTCGAACGCGGAAAGTGAAAACCTCAAGCTGGATGCATTGAACTCCAACTTCAACGAGTGAGGCTCGCTGATGGAGCCCCGGTGGAAGCATTATGTAAAACTTCCGGTCGCAGAATGGTGCTTGATGAGAACGTTAATGAATATTATGTCAGGACGCGCAGGCGAGCGAAACAATGCGCGAAAAAAGTTGAATGCGCACATTGCTATAATGAAATCGAAAGAACAAGCATTTTTGCACTGTATGATTCGCTGCTGTTGCTTGGGTCGTTTCTAAATTGTAATGGTGCGCACGATTTTACAATTGGCAGTGATTGCTGTTATTTTGTTCACATTGAAGATTGTTATTTTCTTTGGAATAACGTAAGAGTTGCGTTTATTATGATTTCTTGCAAATAGCATTTGGACCATTTCAATAAGGTACAACAACTCTAGGGAAATGTACGATTTTGTTAAGCAATTGTTTTGATGACTTGCTGTTCTTGCATTTGAGCATTTCAAGTATTTCAAGTGAATGTTGAAATGAAAAGCAGATTTAAATTTTTTAAGTAACTTCACAATCTCCATTAGTTCTCTGATTTGAGTGATAGTTAGAACTGTATTGATCTTATAGATAATTTAAGTATCATAAATCATCTGAGATTTAAATGTGATTCAACTGCTGAAATATAATGTCAAATAACTTGAGAAGTTGGCAAGGTATTCAAATTTTGCAAATGGTATAATGGTACTACATTAGATTCTGAATGCAAGTCATCAATAACTTTAGAAGTATTATTGTTATTAATTTTCTGTAAATAGGAAAATTATATACGTTAGCTATAACGGATAACTTATCCTTCAAAAATATGTTGCATGTACAAAGAAAGTACATATTTAAAAGCTTATATTTGGCAATAATGAAATTCTTACTTAAACATAAATAGAACTTGAGTAATTAACAGATATGCACGAAGAAGCAACAAAATTCGTCTAGAAATTTCCATAACTGAGAGCAAACTGTGAAATGTCCCTTTCACTTTACGATGACTGATTGTTTAGTTGTTCATTAACGAGCACCAAGAATTTGAGGCAATTATTAAAATCGCATCCATAATTGCGCCGCATCATGTCCAATCAAACTTGACGATCCAAGTCATTTACCAATTTTCTACTAGTCTTAAATCTCTTTGGGAGAGAACGGAATAGCCGACGGAATAACTGAAATATTTGGGTTAATACCACGTTAAACACGGTGCACTCTTAATGATTACACATTATATGCATTATTACTGTATGAATGGTAGTTATAACTTTCCCATTAGGATTGGATTTTCCTTCTATGGACGCGTCGAATTGCCTCACTTCATTTATTTGTAAATTCATTAAATTCCAATGGAAATATCATCCTCGAAAGATGCACTCCATGCGATAATATTGATTCTGCACGTATCTATTAAGAAATAACTCGGAGAGGAAAACTCCTCCAAGAGGAGAAAGGCAAATATCAATGCAAAGAAAACATACGAAAATGAAATGAAACGGATACTCTGGATGTATTCAAATCGTCGATGATGATGTAACATTATTAATTGCATCGACCGAGTGCGAAAAGTACGCGCATTAATTGCACGTTGTTCCAAATGGAATCGCATTAATTGTCTTTAATTATATTCGGCTGAGTTGCTCGATTTTTTGCACAATTTCCGCTCGCTTCAAGCCACCGAATTGCAACCGAACAAAAGTGAAATTTGATTATTCACGATAACACACGCTCTTGATTTATTATTGATGTAAATGAATGTTTAATTTACATGTTGCTACCTGGCAGTTATTTATGATTTAAGATGTGATGAAATTCTTCGAATAATTTATATCCGCAAATTGATTAATTTTTTTCTTATTTCTAGGATCCATCTTCACCGGTTACACACAAGCACTCAAAAAAATCCAAGAAGATGAAAGTGAATGTAATGTGCAATTAACTTGAGAAACAAGTTGATTGGTTGCAATTTGGCTAACTACGTGAAATTTTGGCATACATCTCGTTACCGAGAAAATGGAGACAGACACAAAAAACCGTCGGATTGATGGATGATTGAATAACAAATGGAACATTTGCGTCAAACTTAAAAGTGAAATGTTTCAGGTTCGTGTAATTAGTTGCGTAATCACATCAAACTTGATGTATTGTACTCGTTCCAGTAAGTTCGAGTAAGTGTAACACTTCTTTTTTGTAATCATTAAACGAGCAGCACAATGCGAGAAGATAACGAGATAAGAACCAAACAAACAAGTTTACGAGTAATTATTTTCATGAGAACTCTTTAAAACTTTTTTGGTTTTTTGTTTGTTAGTAATTGTTATTTGGATGAAACAAGAAACTGTGATGTTAATTCAACTTTGTAGAATTGATAAATAATTGATGAAATTTACATTATCATTGCAATTGTTATTGTTGAAGATGAAATGATGCAAAAAAAAATTTCAAAACATTATTTAATTGCCAGACACTCATCGTTAAATAAAGAATAGAAGTCTTGAATTGAATAGAATTGAAGAGTTTTGAGAACTCTCGTGATGTTGTAATGTAATTTTTCTTGCATTTTCTTCTTGTAAATAATTAGTTCTAGTACATTCTTCTGCAATGGATTAAATAATCAATGAAATAGAATTTAATATTCAACTTTAAAATAAGTGAGAACAATCAGAATTTAAATGTAAATGACAACTATTTAACGGTCTGTTGCTAAAATTCAAAAAAAGCGCAAAAAATCAGTGAAAACACTTGGATGAACTGCAAAAAAATTGTTTTCATGCTTTGTTTAACAATATAATTGTTTTCTCTTTGGTCTGCAGTGCTGAACAACAACAATAATCATTGTTATTATGATGATTATAATGGAAGCATTTCTTTATCATTAACTCATAACAATGACTTCATTTTCTATTTCATTTGCGGATTAAATCGCGTAAAAGTGCAAATATTTTGCATTAATTACCAGGTTTTTAATAGAATAATTAACATATAATTATAATCTAAGATTAAAATTATTTTCTGAGATTTGTAAATGAAAATTTATAGAAATATTTTATGATTTTATAACTCACCATGAAAGCTCTCATTTTTAGGTCCTTGATTGTCCTCAGGATAAAACCGAACACAAAACTTGATCCTCCTTGGTTCTCTTTCCTCCTCCTTGAAATATATACCACGTCCCGTTAGCAGCACGTTACGACTCCCAAAAAAGACGCCTTTTTTCTCTGTTATCTCTTCGTGCACCGAGCAAGTTCTTGTCGTGGTCGTCTTCGTACGATGTGTGCGCGTAATTCGGCGCTTGTTTCACTTCTTATATATACGTACCCCATTCATTTCACTTTGTGGAGCAACAGCCAACAAGCGGCCGGCGGTTGCCCCGCCGACGAAGACGTCCACGACGGCGAAGAGGAGGAAGAAGGCGCATCTCATTCCCATTCCCCAATTTTCACATTATATTACATTACATGATCACATTACCTACATGCATATCGAATTCTTCGGATGAGGCAACCGCAACAAAGATAAGCATCGGGCACCAAAAGAAAGTGGCCGAAAAGGCGCACGAAGAAGAACACGAAGAAGAGATGGAAAAGTTTGGTGTTTATCCTTGGCCCCTATCGGATTGTCTCCTCGGTTACCAAGGGCAACCCGGGAAAGCATCCATCTTGTTTCGCATGGAAATTGTGTTGGCGGTTGAAGTTATATGGATGGTTTTTGCGAAGGAGCTGGAACAACAAAAAATGAGATCGCACCGAGGATGGTCATTAAATTTATGTAACGTTATTGATGTGTTGCGCTCTCCGCATCTATGCGTTCGTTTGTTGGACCTCCTCGAGAGTGTGTAAAAGTAATTTATGTTTCGAATGCGGCAAAAGTGAAACGAAGAGTGCGCGAGAGCACAGCACGCCGATTGCGGATTCTAATTTAATGCAATTGCGATGTAATTTTACTTTTATTAGAACATCGAGAATGTATGTCTTATGTCTTCGCCGGCTTGTAATGGCGTTCGCGAAGATGTACGTTGAAAGTTCCTGGCAAAATGTTTGGTGTCAACATGCCCGTTTCAATGGGATTTTATTTGCGATAATTTTTATGTAATTATCCTTCATGTTTCGTAAGATATTTGAGTTACAAATCTATTTTGACTGTTATTGCAAAATATATCATATATTGTCATCTTTTGCTATTTTTCTGTTAATTAATTGTACTTTGCATGGGACTATTATTTTTTAGTTGATATTCCATAAAAAATATGAAGTTTATTGTTAAATAAATACATTTTGAATATTATTTTCATGTTGAACTATATTTAGAATTTATTTCAACTGATGGTTTTGCTCTTTCGCTAAAAATAATTTTGTTAAAAAATAATTCCGTTATTTCTGAAACTGTTGAAACAATTTGAAAAATCTAAAAGACTTATTGTTCAGCTACCTATCTATATGTAATACCAAAAATAAAATCTGAGATATATTCATCGGTTCGCTGAAACTTTCTACAAACAAACATCGTTGCAAAAAATTTCGCAATATCTGAAACCACTGAAATGGCCTGGACAATTTAAAGGGTTTTTGTACAGCTATATGCTATGCTAAAATCCCTGAAAATCACTGAAATTATCTAAAATTCACTGAAATTTCCTGAAATTTCGTGAAAGTCGCTGAAATTTCCTGAAATTTCCTTAATTTACCTGAAATTCACTGAAATTTCCTGAAATTCCCTGAAATTCCTTGAGATTCCCTGAAAGTCCCTGAAATTCCCTGAAAATCCCTGAAATTTTCAGTAATTGTTTGAAATTTCCTGAAACTTCCTGAAATTCCCTGAAATTTCCTGAAAGTCGCTGAAATTACCCGAAAATCCCTAAAATTTCCCTAAATTTTCTGAAAGTCGCTGAAATTTCCTGAAATTTTTTGAAATTCGCTGAAATTCCCTGAAATTGTCTGATATTTCCTGAAATTCCCTGAAATATCGTGAAAATTCCTTAAATTCCCTGAAACTTCCTGTAATTACCTGAAATATCCTGAAAATCACTGAAATTCCCTGAAGTAACTTGAAATTCTTTGAATTTACTTGAAATTTCCTGAAATTCCCCGAAGTATCGTGAAATTTCCTGAAAAATCCTGAAATTCCCTGAAATTCCCTGAAAATTTTTAAAACTTTAACTCAGAAACTAACTTATTCTCTAAGTTTTTTTTAAGTTATTGCAACTTATTTATTTCCAAGACTAATAGCTGAAACACTTAATTCCACCAACAAAATTTATTTAAGTTGCATTTTATTTCACTTTTTTACAATCAACCATGCAGCAAAAAAGAAATTTGATACCATTTCATGTCTTCAAGGGAAAAAACACCTGCATCTTCAGCAATTGCTGCAATGAAAGTAACAACAACAACAACAATAATAACAAGTGTCTTCAGAGTTCTTTCTTGAAGAGGCAGGATCGCATTGAGTCGACCCTTGAAGGCCGTTTCTCTGCGCACTTGAGGGCTTTTATTTCTTTGTTTGTGGGCTGAAACCAGCATTGAAATGCTGCATGATCCGGTTGCTCATGATGGTTGATTGCCTCGTCTCTCGATGGCCGCTTCGTCGATGATCAGAAGATGTGATGATGATAATTATAAAATTTCTCTTTCGAAAATATTTTTATTACCGTCAGTCTGCATCGACAGCAAGTACGAGATAGTATTACATGTAAAAAGAAGTTTTTTGGGCAAAATTTTAGTATCTACAAGAATATTTTCGATGATGACAAAAAATTCAATTGAGTAAAAGTATAAATTCGATGAATTTATAGAGAAATCTTATCGATCATTGATTTAAATGTGATTAGAATTATTGATTAAGATACTTTGAATTAAGAAATTCTCAAAGTTTTCATTTCGATTTCATTCAAGTGAAATTACAGGTTTTGTTTTGTTGAACCAAACATCAAAGAAGAAGAAAAAACGAAAAATCCATTGTGATACAAAATACAATGAATAATAAAGCCATATAATTTTAAGATAACAAAACACATTTTACAAGTCATATTATTATTTTAATTTCATTATTTTTCTAATTCTTCATGCTCCAAGATTTAATTCATCTACCAAAAAGACATTTGTGCATTTGTGTATTGTTAAACTTCCTCATAATTTTAATGTGTCATTTTTGAAGATCATCAACGACTTTGTTCTTGCTCCATCATTAAATCCACGTTCTAGCTGAAGAAAACCAGTTAAAAGTGAACTTCATCCACGAGAACGGAATGTTAACGACTTGTATTGTGAAAGATCGAATCGAAGTGACCATTGACATAATTTATGTCAGTACGACAACCAGAAGCATGGGAAGCCGCCCAAGATGGCGATAACATCATAATCACGATCGGAATTGCATGAAATTCTAATTGAGCATTTCCAAATGACATCAATTGCAACGAAAAGCGATCGTTTATGTAAAACCGAACTGGTTCTCGCCGTCGTTCGCCAGACGAAAAAGAAAGTTCTTTGGTGCATTGCACTTGGCTATCAGGTGCATTTGTCTACCCTGGCATCCAATTAATTAATCAATTAAAATTACCAATTATTCAACAAATTTCAAGGATAAAAATTGAAATTTAAAACTTTGAAGTCCTTAAAGTAATCGAAATTTTCGAAGATAACTTTTACGAAGTAAAATTTTTGGATGATGGATTATTGAGTTTATTAAGTGAACCTGATGGTATCTTTGGTGGCGTTAGCAGGTCAGCAGCACGCCAACGCTGAAGACGTTGCATGCATAATGTCTTATCGTGGCTGAAGACCAACGAAGACCGAAAACGTATGTTACATTATCTATGAGTGCATCGAGAAGCTCGGAGGTAAAAGTTGCGTTGTTCTTCGAGGACGAACGTTCAACTATTCGATTTACTTTCTTCACTCGTGTCATGTCCTCTTCCTCCTTCAGAAGAAGTCGTTGTTGACATTATTTTTATGGGTTGCTCGCGTTAGGAAATCGGAGGTGTTTCCACGAATACGATGTGAAAAAATTGCATAAAGAACTTCTTCATATGAATATTGCTGCGTTGCTTCACGTGCATGAGATTCCATTTTATTAGATTCCATACGCAGCGAAAGACGCGTAACAAGCAACAACAAACAGTCGGGCAATAATAATAAATGGTGCAATAACTATAATTTGTTCAATTTGTTACACTCCTCGGCTTGTAACCCGCTTATTATCGCTTACGAGGATTGCATTTACATGAGCAACAGCAATCGTTCGTAATGGACGCTTCAGCTCGAAGAGGATGTGAATGTTTTTGACATTTTTACATCATCATCGAGTGCGCCGAGATTATTGCTAATTTTATTGCGTTACTCATTGTGTGTTCTCTCGTTACATTAATTACCGACGAGTTAATTCATCTAATTACATGCTCCATAACTCATTACTACAAAACTATTGTTGCTTGTTAATTAAATGCAAATTACTTGCAAATTTTTGGCTAACGAATTAATTTCTTGTGTTTATTCTTCTGTCATTGAATTTCATTTAATAGTTTTTTAACAAAAAATTTTATGAATCCCAGAGTATACAATAAAATTTACCAAATCAATAAATTTTCTTCTAGAAACAATTACAACTTCAAGAAAACTCATTTTCGTAAAAAGTGGATTTTTGATATATCAGGAAAAAATTACAAACGACTTAACTAAACAACGACCACCTGTTCAACTATTGAAACTTTCTTCAAGTTTTCTCGAGATCTTCATTGTCTCATTTCTAGCATTTCACGCATTTAATACCAAAATTCAATTTGCTCTTTCCGGAATTGAAAAGACGATGCTTCACGCTGGATTATTGAAACATTTCACTTTTATTGACTCAACAATAAATCAATCATAACTTTATTTATTGATTCCCCTTACTATAATAATAATAATCAAGGCAAAATTTCACTCGATGGCATCATCGTTGCAATGCCAAACATTGAATAACAAATAGACGTTCATTAAATTATTCATTAAATGTTTCATTAAGGCAGACACGTTTTGGTGCACGATGATACTTAATTACTTTTTGACCAAAGAAAGAATTATTACACGAGTTCACGTTGAGTTTTTTCGGATCCTTATTCGATTCCATAACGTCTTTCACTATTTTTTCTTCTTTCTTCAGGCGAAAGAAGGCTCGAAATAAAAATTAATTAAAAAGTAATGATTATTTTCGTATTAGAGATGTATCTGTTAAACATCCGGATGTTATCGAGATGATTTAAGTGTTCAGAAGACTTTTTAATAATTTTCTATTTAATAATACCTGAAGGCATGAATTTTTTAGAAGGAAAAATCATGAGAATTTTTGTAGAAAATTTTCCATTCTTTCTCAAGATTTGATAACTTTCAAATGCGTTGTTTAAAAGAGAATTATTTTATTAACCTAGCTTGAAAATCAAATTGTTATAAAAGTTATAAAACTTATAAAGAAAAATTTTTTTATATTGTGCTTCACAACTCAACAAATTTATTATTGATGAAATAAACTAACAATTAAGATAATATAAAAATAATTTGGTAGAAAATTAAGGAGTAAAAGCTATAATTATATTTATGCAAGTTGTTGACTATTAGAAGCTAAGATATTTCATCTTCAACGAAATTCTTTTGAAAGTACTTAAATTAAGTATGTATGTTAAGTCACCATATACCAAACAAAATTCGCGTATAATCAAAGAAAGAGAGATGTTGGATGAGAGATTACTCAATATTTACATCTTTTAGTGAAGTAGACAATCTCCAATTTCGACTTATTGATCATAAATCATAGATCATAGATCATAGATCCACTGGATGTAATTTTAATTTCAAATTATTTTTAATTGCTTACTTAAAACTCCAATTCTATCATATTTTTCTCTTATTACAGTGATAAATTATATTTTTAAAGTATTTGTTGTGGTCAATTATTTGCAAATTTACGTACATTCAAATTGCGAAATATTTTCGAATGTCTCTTTTGCAATCCACCAACGCATTCGAATTCCAAACAGACTCTTAAATCCAATAATGAGCTCATTACATGGCTAATATTTAACTAATTTACCCATTTATTTACCAACATCGTAATTTATTTGTTTATAATTGAATAACCGACTCAAAAATCCAAACAAATGCTGCAAATGTACAACTGACACATTGTAAATCACTATTGAATATAATTCTAAAGAATAGATTTTCAATCAAAAATACATTCGGTACATTTCCGCATTAAAATGCATGCAACAAATAAATTGATTGTGTATACATCGAACGACACAAATGACATCAACGGGAAGTGATAAATAAATAATTTCACGATTTCACTTGCTTCTTTTATTCATTTACTTTTATCGATTAAATATTTGCAAATATTTGCAATTTACAATTTCCTTAAATTTACTTTTCAGGTTTATTTCTTTCATTTCTTTTAACTTTTAACATAAGAGAATAGAAATATTGTTACATTTTTTGGTTGTTATCTAAGAGGTCTATAATTGTCGCTCTCACATTTATCTTCGCCTTGTAAACAATTACAATAACAAACAATGTACAAGATGCAAATTAGACAGAAAAAAGAAGACGTTTTATATTATGATGAAACTTTAAATGATTTCAACGAGAAATTAACATGAATTATTAAAATTATATTTGTTCTTATCTACGCTTTCTGATTTAGTTCTTTCGTTAATTAAACGATATTTTGATTCAATAAAATGTGATTTAATCTTTAATCTTTAATCAGATATTATTCGTGTGTTTCTTTCTTTATAATTTTTAATTTCATTTTCTAGTTTACATAAATGTAAAGATGATTTACAATGGAATTGTTGCTGACATATAATTAATATGCTGTTAAATTGATGACAGTATAAACAAATAGGCCTTTTAAAATATAATTTATTTTTCTTTCTAATACAATAAATTTATTGCAATATCTTGAGTTGTTTGGAAAATATAAACAAATTACTGAATAAAATCAAATGAATTTTCAATCATTTTTATGGGAATAATTTTGAATCCAGAACAAACACAAATAAAGAAAATATCAGAAAATTAATTAAGTTGTTTTTATGTGTAGCAACATTACATAATAATCATTATGAAAGAACATCACACATTATGTGAATTGCAATATAAAATGAGAGAAAATAGAAAATTGTAACAATAAATTATGAGAAAATTTTTTGATTATTTGTTTTTGTTGCAATTTCTGAACACATTTCATAATATTTATAATTTTTTCTTTCATTCATTACTTCATTTAATTACAAAAAATGAAGACATTTCTAATACATTTATAAAATCTTTGATATAAATAATTTCTACCATTTTACCTAATTACAATATTTCCTACAATTAATCATAATTAATTAATCAATTAATAATTCTTTTACCAAAATCTCTCCATCCAGCATCAACAAAAACATTCTCACGCTCATTCTCAAAATCAACTCCTCCATTTTGTTGATTACCCCCACCTAATTGTGTCCTTATCTGCTCTTCAACTTCCTGTCTCTCCTGATCGATCTTCCCCTTCAATCCCTGAATGCGTTGCGTATGAAATCGATGATCCTCTTCGATTTTCCGAATCAATTTTGCATTCTTCACCAATTCCTCATCATCATCTTCTGCACGGATATCTCCACGTCTGGGAACACCAACTCGCAGATCGATTTCCGGTGGAGTTGCAACCACTGGTGATGATACTGGATGGTTAACGACAACTTTTCCATCAGGGAATCCCACGGGTTTTTGTTCTTCAGGCAACTTCTTGTAGAGATAATTCACCACGAGATTCGTTTTTGGGTCAACCGCTTTGAACTGCCTGAAAATCTCTGTTGAAGATGACAAAGAACTGACCAAACTCGTGCTGGTCGAGGTTCGTGGAACCCTCGGAGTAAACCCACTCCCAGAATGGTGGATCAAAGACGGGATTTGAGTTGTTGCTTCAGGAACTTCAACAATTCGAGTTGCTGGATGTGAAATTATGTCTTTACTTCTATTGAAGATCTCGATGGTGTTTTTCGTTGAGGTGTTGAAATGAAGAAGTGATGGATTGAATTTACTGATGGTTGGTGTTGGTGTTGTGGTTATTGGTTTCCCGAAGAAGGCCTCCAGAAATTTGATGTCGTCCTTGATTTTGGCGAGTTCCTCGAAGGATTTTGTTGTTGTTTCCATTGTTGGGATGGGTCTTGAAGTTATGGCTTTGGTGTCTTCATCTTTGAAAATTATGGTTTCTTCAGGTTTTCTGGTTATCTCATTTTGTGGTGTTGTATAGACGACAAAAGGTTTTGAAAGAAATGTTGCCTCCTTGGTTTTTGAAAATGTTTCTGAAATCTTTTCTGAGTCCTTTTGTTTTTCAAGATCGTTAGAGAAATCTGATTTTTGGTAAATTTTTGGCAACAAATTGAAATCTTTGGTATTATCCATCGATGAAAATATTTGTGGCGTCTTCAAATTTGAGGCAATTCTGACATCTTCATCAAGTAAATCTTTGTTTTCTGAAAATGCAGAAGATTGTAAAATATTACCAGGATTAATTCGAGTATTTTTTAAAATATGAGTTGTTATTTTATATTTCGAAGCTTTCTTTGAAACTGGAGAAACAACTGAATTCTTTTCTGAAAATTTCTGAGAAGTTCCATTGAGAAAATTAACTTTTTCGTAGAAAGGTAACAAATTGAAAGTATCATAACCTCCATCATTTTCTGGTTTCTTCACTACTTTTTCTGTAACCACCTCAATTTTTGCATTCTGACTCTGAAATTTATCTTCATGGTTATTTTCTGTAATTTGTTTAAGAGGTTTGTAGTCAGAATCTTCATTTTTCTGGCTAAAAATCAAATTCCCTTGCGATTTTTCTGAAGTCATCTCATTTTTCTCAGAAAATCGACTTTCTGGAACTTCTTCAATAGGTTTAAACCTTAATTTCTGTTCATATAATGGCAACAAATTGAATTCGATGTCATTAACAATTTGGGCCATCTCTTGAGGAGTGGGTTCAAAAGTGAAGACATTAACTCGTTTCTGAGTCGTCGTTTCAATGGGTTGAAGATCATTGAGAAGCACTAAAAAATCCTCCTTTTCATCGGGTAATGGAAGCTGCATATTTGTAGGTATCACAGAATTACTGTCTTCCTCTTTGAACCTTTGGGCATTGTCGAAATGAGGCAAAGAATTGAAATCTTCGTAGTCACTTCCGGTGTTGTTTTTCTGTGTCGTGCTTGGATGTGCATTGAAGATTTCTGGTTCATTGAAAAATGGCAGTGAATTGAAACCATTGTATTCTGAATTGTCTGGTTTGTTGATGACTTCTTGGTTTTTGATTGAAGAAGTTGATTCTGAAGTCTCCTCTTCAATTTTTGTAGATAATTTATTACATGGCACTTCAGAATTTGGTCTTGGATATGGCCAAGATGGTTGAATTTGTTGGTGTTGATGTGGTCGAGGTGCAGAATACCTAACAATATGTTGTTTGGGTTGCCATCTTGGTTCTGATTGGAATGCACCTTGGAAATGTTGATTATTGGTTAATCTTCGAAAATTGGCCAATGAACTCTGAAATCTATCAAAGAGAAATCGTTTATTGCGTTTGCTATTTTTCTGGGACTTTTCTGGATATTCTCTGGATTCTTTGAAGTCTTCATCATCATCATCATCATCATCTTCACTGAAGTCAAAATCATGATCGAAATAAGAATCATCATTTTCTGAAGGTTCTTCATAGTTTTCTGGCATTTCGTGATCACTTTCTGAGACTTCTTCATTATATTCTGACATTTCTTCACCATTTTCTGGCATTTCTTCTTCAATTTCTTCATTCATGGAAACATTTTTCTGTTCTCCAATTATTTGGTCAATTCCGTGGTGAATTTTCTGAACCCCTTTCTGTAAAAGCTTTTCAGAATCTTCTTTATAATCTTTTGAGATTTCTTCATGAGAAAAACTTGGAATATGCATTGCATGATGTAATTTCTTTATTTCACTTTGTTCTCCTTCATTCGTTTCTGAGAAATTTTCATTCTTTCTGTGATCAATATCATGATTATTCAATTCTTCTTGATGTGAATAACCTTGAATATCAAAGACATGTTTATTCATTATATTTTTCTGGAAATTCTGGTTCATTTCTGAAGACATTTTCATTTCTTCTCTGATCTCATCAACTTTCTTCATTGCTTCTGAAACAGACAGAACTTGAGGATTGTTACTTACATGAAGTTTTCCTTCAGACAAAATCCCTCCTTCAAGTGGAATTTTGGGGGGTTCAGAATTTTGGAGAAATTCATTCGATAATTTCGGTATTCTCTTCAATTCTTTTCTAGGAATCATCTCCATTACCACTTCTACAATGCCTTCAACATTTTCTGGATTTTTCACCACATTCTGAGTAATCTGTCTACTCTTACGAACATCATCTTCAGAGAGATCATCTACAGAAGGATTTCGTCGAACATAAACCATAAGTTTCTTTGCATGATCCAAAAGATGCATTTCTATATTCTGGGTAATATTCTCAACCTGACCCAGAGTAGCAATATTAACGTTTTCGGCCAATTTCAGAATCAAATGATTGACGTGTTCTTCCTTTTCTGTTTCACTCATGGTGACATTTTCTTTGATTATGTGTTGATTCACCAAATTTTTAGCCAAACGTGCGATGTCTTCTGGATTGTATCCTTCAGGATATACAACACTTACAGGTATTTCTGAAATTGAAGAAGGAGATACTTGCTTACTTTGACGTTTCTCAGAAGATTCAGTGATGCTCATTTGTATTGTTTCTTCAGTAGTTGCAACTTCAGAAAAACTTTCATCTTTTTCACTTGTAGAAACAACTTCTGAAATTGTTGTAGACTCCAAATCATTTACAACAGTATTAATTTCTGGAACACTGACTGAAATTGAAGATGCCTCAATTATTTCTTCAGACATTATTTGCAAACTTTTTGGACTCGTGATGATTTCTTCAATTTCAAATGTTTCCAAAACTTTCTCAGAAGTCACCGTCTCATTTTCTTTATTTTCTGTAGTCTGTTCAAAAATTTGAGTTATACTTTCATTTGTGGATACTTCGACAGTTGTAGAATCTTCAGTTGTAGCATTCTGAAAGTCTGCATTGTTAACAAGCTTTGACATTATTGTCATAATTTGATCCAAACGATCTAGTCGCGCCATTAGACTATCAACATCTTCCTGGATTTTTTCTTCATCATCAGGAAGAATTGTAGTCATTCCAGAATCAATTTCTTCAGTTTGTTCTTCAATTAATGGCCTAGAAGTGAAAATTTCTTGTAAATTCATTGTAGTTTCTTCTTCTCTTTTTGTAACTGCCAATTCTTCAGTTGTCTTCATTTCAGTGGTATTTTCTTCATGAAGTACTTCAGTAGTAGTTACTTCTTCTTCATGAGTTGATGGAGTCAACTTAAACGTGGTACTTTCTGCAATTTCTTCCTGATGTTCTTTGGTTTCTTTTTTCGGATAAGGAGTCAACTTAAAAGTTGTCATTTCTTCATTGTACTTCATTGTAACTTCTTGAAGATCTTCATTTCTGGGACTCATTGAAACTTCATTGTTTACCTCATTCTCTGAAACTCCTTCTTTGAGTTTTTCAGCTTCACGAACCGCATCTTCAATTGTATTCTGAATTTGTCGTTTCCTTCTTTCCAAAATCTCTTCCTCATAATCTTCGCCATCTTGACCATCATCAAGGTCATCTCGATGTTGGACCTGAAGTTCAGGACGATTCCAATTGACATTTACACCGATATCCCAGAAAATGGGTCTTCTGGTCGTTGTTGTTCGAAGATATCCTGGCCGGAAATCAACTTCTAAATGAACATTACGTTTCCTTCTTGAATTATCTTCAGTCATCTCTTCTTCTTTTTCACCAACATCATTGATACTTGAATGTATCTGCAAATTGATGACTTTGCTATCTTCATCCGGTAGGGGGCGCTGTGTGGCTACACCAAGTTGACCATTGGCTACAAATTGAACTTTTTGAACCGATCTTTGCGGGAAGATCGAATTCAATTGATACAATTCCGGATTCGGTTGTGGCGGTTCTTCCGGGAGGAAGGAAATGATCAAATTGCATGTACGAATCACCAAATTCAACATTCTTCGTTTGAGCAACAAATTCGATGTGGAAAACGCCGTGTTGTACATATCCCGAAGGAGAACCATTCCCGATCCATCAAATCCAAATGATCCCATCACATTTACCATTTTTCCAACCATATCATCCATGGAAAAACTAACCCATCGTTTTCCTCTGGTCAACTCCTTATTTTCCGGTTCAATTGCAGAATTTTCTTTCTGGGATGCAAGAACTGATCCCAGAAGAATACACATGCAGAGTATCCTCAACGAGATTTTCAAGTGCTAAAAACAATTTTCTAGAACATACGATTAAATATTTTATTAAGAAAACTTACCGCTGTCATTTTAGCACATTTAACACAAACTTAAAGAACTTTTAGAAAATTTTTGGACGTGGATCGTTTCAAGGTTGACACATTACTGAATTTTGGCCATCGTTTCGGAAGTCGTTTGAAAGTGTTGATGGTGATTATGGTCGAACCTTTGTGGAATGTTGTAAGAATTTTCGATTTGGAAAGTACACAAAATTGTGGAGAATTCGGACGTCACAAACGTCCATTATTATTGCATTGTTGACCCTTTCTAATGAGAAGTTAATACTTTTGTGTTGGGTGTTAGTCAGGTGAATAATAATCCTAGAGTTAAACTCAGAACAATAATTGCAAAAATATTTTGGAGATTTGTACAAATTTTGGGTTTGTCCAGAATTTGAAGAATCACTCAAATGAGATAGAAATAAGTTATCAGTTATTTGAAAGTTTATTAATTATACTTTAATTTATATTTATTTTGAATAAATTTAATTGGCTGCAAAGAACGATGGTGGTTAATTAAATTAAATTTTTGCAAAACTTTTTCGTATTTATCATTACTTTTATGACATTTATAAGTTAATAAATTAACTGCAACATATATTAAATTAATTATTAACAATATTTAACTGTTCCTTTAATTTTGCATAATCCAATTCCAATCCATATTCCAATCAAAAATAACAATAAAAAAATTTCAAAAATTTTGCCACAAATCAAACTCGAATTATAAATCAATAAATCAACCGTTAATTTATTTTAACGGTCTTCTTGAGTGATATAACGATTACCAAATTAATAACATATCATTGATATAATTGCTATCATACTTCATGCATTAATTAACAAATTACGTAACAATTAACTCGAACTGCAGCGAGAAAAGTGAAAATAAAATCGAACAAAAGTCCAAAGCCAAAAACGAGATTTGCACACGAATGATACTTTAA
>JARJDZ010001097.1:0-41870 GCA_030264555.1 Aleochara sp. GC000083
TACTGCCCACTGTGCATACGGGTTTTTTCTGGAAGTTTCTTTGATGTATGGAGACGATTTGAGGTTTCCAAAATTTTCGGAAAACCGGAAGTTGGGAAAATATCGGTTGTAGGTCAAAATTTTTTGGTTCAAAATCATAGTATTGTTTGTAGATGTTGGGGAATTATTTTTTTAAGAAACCGGAAAACCGGAAGTTGATAAATTATCAAAGGTGGTTTCAAAATTTCGGGTTTAAACATATGGTGTTGTTAGTAGAAGTCAGGGCGTGGAAATTTGAGGAAAATGAAAACCGGAAGTTGGTAAAATATTGGAGGAATTTACCAAATTTGGAGTTTAAAATTAAAGTATTATTTGTAGAACTCTGGGAATGAAAATTTAGAAATTTGAGGAAACCGGAAATTTCCCAAATTTAGAAAGTAAAAAAAGAAAGGTAACTCTGAAATTTCGATCCAAAAAGAAAATCCGGAAAATCATCATTCACACTCTGTTTGTAAAAGTGATTAAACGGAAAAAAATCGGAATTGACTTACGAAAAACAAATCAAAAAACAATTTTCATTCGACATTTCCAATCGTCCACTCGTAATGAAACATCTCGAATCTCTGGTTCCAAAATGGGGGTGGCGGAAAAAAACCCACCCCCGAACATCGATTATCCGTCGATATATCTGCCGCTAATTGCCGCAAATGAACGTCGCAATGAAATTACGCCGCCCCCACAGGAACCGTGCGAGTGGGTCCCGTGCAATCATCAAGTTCCCCAATAAAAACCGCCACCCACACCCCACACCATTCAAGGGTGGCCGCCCCTGGAACCGGGATAGTTCGGCCTAGCTAGAAGAATGCGAAATGAAACGCAATCTGTCGATAGATTGCGATAAATCCCAAATTCAATTTGGGATCTATGATGAAAGACAATCATCATCGCATTTCGGAAAAATACATTGGGAAAACGAGGGCAGTTTTCTAATTGGGATTCTGTGATTTGGTTTTATAGGTACTACTACGATAAAAACATCATGACGAAGGTGCACGGAAAGCGGTACGCGTACAAGTTCGACTTCCAGGGCTTGGCGGCGGCAACGCAGCCGGCTACCAGTGATCCCGGAAGTTACAAGTATCAGAGCGAGCTGTTCATGAGTTCGTACCATCATAGTGCAAAGTTGGGCGGGTTCATGAGTCCGCATGCTACGATTCCGAGTTCTGCTGGTGAGTACTTTTGAAGATTTTGCTGTTTTTTTTTTGAGTTCCGGAAGTTTGGATGATGTGGTCTAAGGTGGTGTTCCATGAAGTAGCTGGGAAAAGGAAACCTTGGAAGTTTTGGGTTACCAGAAAGCATCAGCTTTTGGGTTTAGTGGGTTTTGAAGTTGATTTGGTGGTTCCGGAATTTCTGGGACAGTTCGAGAATTATTGGAACCTTGGGAACATTGGTCCAGTAGTAGATAGTAATAGATACTACTTGGTTTTGAAATCCTGGTAGTTTTGACAGTTCGTAAATGAGGTTCCTTGTAGTTCTGAAATCTAGAACACCTTTGTAATAGATTATAATTATGATTTTGTAATGGATACAATGGAATTGTTTGGAAGAGGTACTCCCAGAAGAGTTGATGGTTTCCGGACTGTCTGGAACAGCTCAGAAAGTATTGGAACCTCAATGTCTGTTGATCCAGAAGTGACAATGAACTAGATGCTTGGTTTTGAAACCTTAATGGTTTTGATTCTCAAGAAATGACTGTTCAGAAATAGGGTCTCTTGTAGTTCTGAAGTCTAAAACCTTTCTAATGAGGTATCTTCTAGTTCGAAGGTCTAGAATACCTCAAATTTTTGTTTTGAAACAGAAATATTTTGAAAAAGATTACGTTACAAATTTTAAAAAGCATTGGAACCATTCCCTTTTTTCAGTTCCACATTCAAGATTAAATTTAGATAATTTACCTTCTCAGAAATCTTAGTTCTGCAATCAGAAAACACCTTCAAACTCCATTTCATAACAATTCTCTTATCAGTACCAACTTTCAAGTAACCGGAAATCCGAAAAATCATAAAAATCATAAACATTCCTCAACCTCATCAAACGAACACTAAAATATAACCCATCGAATTATTATAAAACATAAATCATATTTAAATGGAATTTTAATGTGGAACCCTGGAACCTGTGGGCAATTTTCTTCGCTCCCCATTCTCCAAATGGGACGCAAATAAACTCATACGACAAAACTCCCACTCATTTAATGACTAGTAAAATAGCAAACGATAAAAAGCCAAAGCAACCAAAGAACCCGAGGATGGATGAAAGGGCAGAGACGGTGGTGGCAGAAATCCTTTTTCGAGTGCGCGCAATGATTTACACTTTTGACACTTTATGTTTCCACTTAATGACGTAATGCCTTGATTGAACGCATTGTTCGCTGCCGCCCCCATCCAAAGGGGAAGAAACTCCAACTCCACCACCACCATCACCATCACCATCATCATCGTCACCACTACCGCCCCCAACCATCGTCGACAAGCTACAAGCTCGAGTCATTTAACCGCCCCATCGAACGTCAATACGTCACGCTTCTTCAGCTCTAAGCGAAAGTCATATGAGATACCGAATTTGGCATGCATCCTCCCCAGCTTTTGAAGGTTATTCCAGAATTAGGTGGGTATCTGGGTGTCCAGTTTATTGATAAAGAAGATGAAGGAAGAAAAAGGAAGAAGGAAGAGGAGGAAGGAAGAGGAGGAAATGCAGGTTTGTGGAAATTTCGTCGGATGCATCGAATATAAGGGATATTCCGAATTTTGAGGGAACATTTTGAGTCCCTAATGTGTCATCATTAATGGTAGGATGCTCCCGGGTGAATATCAAAAGAATTATGGTACATTTGGGGCGATGAGCTTAGGAGGAAGAAGGGCAATTAAGATTTAGTTGATTGCTAATTTATTGGTTTGCTTTCATGTTGTTAACATCAAATGGGTATAAATGTCATAAGAGGTTTTGTTCTCGTTATGGGGCAATGTTTCCAAAAGATTCACTTTTGGTCCTTTTTTGGAACCATTCTGTAAGAGGCAAGCAAAATTTTGTGGTCCCAAATCTTTTTCTACTAGACTTTTCAAGGTAACATCTTTGAAGAACTTTTTTTCTTGCAACAAATTTTGATTTTGAAGAGGAACTTCAAAGACATGGAACCATCAACCTTTCTTAAGGTCTTCTGGACCTCAACGGTCCATCTGGTAGGATGTCTGGTGGTGTCTGATGTCTGGTAGGATATCAAGGGTCTATCTGGTTGTTATTGATGTCTTAAAGTCTTTGGTCTTTTGGACTACCAAAATTAGAAATGTCTTCGTAAAATTAATCTTAGAAAAGGTTCCTTCAGAATTACATCTTTGAAGAACACTTCTTTCAGCAAAAATTTGATATCTCAGAAGACCTCCTCCAATGACATGGAACCACCAATCATTTTTCAGATCCCTGAGACCTCAAGAACTTCTTGACCTTAGTAAAGGTCCCTTTGGTAATATAAGAATGGTCCTAAGCTAATCAAACCCACATCTATCTTAAAACCAGTCCCAAACCATAAACCAAAATGAACCAACAAATTCTACAACTAGTTCTTACAGCATTTCTTTAGTCACATCTTCAGAACCATCCCAGAACTTCTCAAACCAACCATCCAAAAAACTGCAACATTGCTCCACTTTCTACACGCATGAATCCATCTCCAGAAGCAAACTGTGCAGAAACCCTCTGCAGAAGTGCCCATCAACATACTTGAATATCCATTTAATGAATTCAATATTCAACCCATCCACGCACTTCCATCCCCAGTGCGCACAAGTGCAGCGCAAATAGAGCTGTCGACAGCGTCATCAGCGGTTGTACTGGTGATGGTGATGGTGACGATGTCACCCGCCAATCTCTTCATACATATATACCCACATATATGTATGTCTGTATATGTGTGTGATGGTGTTTTCGTCGCATTTGCCTGCTGCTGTCACTCAACGCGTTATTATCAACAGTTGGAAGCGTTCGCAACCACCAGTTACCCATCATCATCATCATCATCATCATCATCACCATCATCACCATCCAGCACCCATCCAGCGGGGGTGGCAGTGTATGAGGAGTGTGTGCGTTTGAATTAGCTGCCGTACGCATTCAAGTTGTTGAATGTGGAATATCGCGAGATGGAAATGTGGAGGAATGGAAATGCGGAGGAATGGGAATGGTAAATAGCCATCCCTCGCATCCTTCCTATCGCGTCCCAAGCATCATCCCTCGAACGAGCATCATCGACACAACGCGATTTGAATAAACATGCTCCAGTTCAGTTGCAAATGCGTCCAAGTGAAGAGTTTGCACTGTAACGCGTACGTGAATGTATATTAGTAGTCTAAATAGGGAAAATTCGCGAAAAGGGGGTAGTTTTTTGATGGGTGTCAATTTGGGGATGGATACATTGGAGATATCAATTTGAATGTGGGATTCTTAAGTATTCCACAAATAAAGGGGTTTCTTTAATCTTTGATTCTAGAACTTGGAGGATTGAATTCGGGACTTCTTTTAGAATGAAGATCTTAGGTGAAGATTCTGAAGACCGGCTTAAAGTTAATCTGTGGGTCTCTATCAAAAAGAGTTTTGAGTTTCCTCTGTAAAGATTCTGAAGACTACATTCTTTTTTGGTAACAACTAAAAGTTAGTCGTGGATCTCTTTCAAAAGACATTTTAAGGCAAATTAGTAAAGATTCTGAAGACCTCAGACTTTTTTGCTTACAATTGCTTAATTTATGGGTCTCTATCAAATGATGTTGCTCTGTAAAGATTCGAAAGACCGCATTCTCTTTTGCTAACAAATTAAAGTTAATCTGTAAATGTCTATCAAAAGTAATTTTGAGTTTTCTAAGTATAAATTCTCAAAACCACATTCCTTTTTCTGAAAAGTTAAAAGTCCATCTGCGGGTCTCTATCAAAAGGAGTTTTGAGGTTTCTAAGCAAAAATTCTGATGGCCACATTTTTTTATTACGAAAAGCTAAAAGTTAATCTGTGGACCTTAAAGTTTTGAAGTTCCTCTGTAAAGATTCTGAAGACCACTTTCGTTTTTGCTAATAAATTAAAGATAATCTGTAGATGTCTTTCAAAAGGAATTTTGAGTTTTCTAAGTATAAATTCTCAAAGCCACATTCTTTTCTTCTGAAAATTTAAAAGTCCATCTGTGGGTCTCTTTCAAAAGGAGTTTTGAGGTTTCTAAGTAATAATTCTGAAGACCTGTAAAGATTTTGAAGACCTCATTCATTTTTGCACACAACTTAAAAGTATTCTCTGAATATCTACCAAAAAGAGTATTAACAATCAATTTGAAGTCCTAGGGAAAATTCCCAATCGAAATATCCCTAGTCCCTAGGGTAAAATCAATGCTTCAATTGACATTAAATACCGTAACAGACATGGAGGAACTATGTATCCATTGTGGGATAGTCATCTGGGCTTGTACATAAATAATCGGGAGCGTTTTGGTGACATGGGCGACCATTGAGTGAATCCCATTGTCCTCCAGAGATTGCATTAGCCACAACACCCTATAAATTACAGTTTGGGTCAATCTATTCTGTCCCACTAAGTATTTCTATTCGGAACCCTATGATAGTGGATCGTTTTCATTAGTTGTTTATGTGTTCCATATTGTTCTGGAAACATTTCTTCTTGAAGAACTTCTTGGAATTGGTATTCCATGGAGTCAAGATCAACTTTTCTCTGAATTGTCTATTCCCAGAATTACAGTTTTATAGAGGAATATAGCAGAAAATTGAAGAAGGTTAAAACAACATGTTAATGAAGACTTTGGGATTAAGTCCTGTTTCTTTCTTGATGTTCTCTAATAATTCCAAAGAGGTTCCATAATAGATCCATTTACTTCCTTGGGTTCCTTGGTTCCTTCCTTAAGTTAGGTTCCAAAAACTGTTAATGGTATTGAATTTGGGTTGAAACTGCAGACAAACAATCTTCTAAGATCAGGATTCAAATCAGTATATTTTGTTCTATAAGATTCTGGATTTGTAATACACCTGGATTAATCTAATGTCTTCAGTTTAAGATAGTTTTATAGTCTTTCAGGAGGATAATTCTTTAGCATTGCTTTAGTACCAAATTGTTTTATGACTTGGAATCTTAGGATATTTCTGGATTCAGGTGTTAGGGTCATTTTAAGAACTGACAGTGCTTCAGTACCAAATATTTTTCTAACTACAAAACCACTCCCAAGATATCATTTTCAAAATCAAACAGTTTGCTAGTGATACCAATTGATCCTAAATTTCTGGATCAAATTGGAATCTTGATATATTTTTGGGTTTATATGTTAGGCTCAGTCAGAGATCTTCAATCTTTCTGGGACCTACTATTGTTGTGATAGGATGGCATTTATAATTGAAACACCTTCAATAACACTATCAATTGCTATAAACTTTTTGGAATTCTAGTTGGATTTCTGTGATACCTGAGACCTCAGAATTTTAGTACCAAATTCATCTCTACCTACAAAACACCACCCAAGATAGAATTTTGGAAACCCATAATTGACCCTATTATCTTTTGCTATCCATTCACTAGTTGCATAGTTCACACCTTTCGAACCCTTTCAAAAACACCATTCAGCAACAAAAAACCTCAACATTCCAGAGCTTTATGACAATTTTCATTTTCGTTCCACTAAAGCAAAATTTACGAGCGACGATAAAACGTGCAAATCGAACACACAATTTCGCATTGCGCATCGCCCAACAACCCACGACCCAACAACAACCCAACCCACACGTCGGTCTGCATTGAATTCCAGATAGAGATAATACCCATCATGAGCATCGCTCATGAGGATGAACGAACGTGGCTGCGCGCGGGCCATAAATTCATCCAGCAATGAAGAATGAAATATCGCCCGATGTCCCCGAGCCAACAATGGGACAATCGAAAATTATAAATCAATTGTTCAATTAATACGCACAAATTATGTGCGCGCCCTTTTGTCCCCAGACAAAACATCATTTTTTCCTTCGATTCCCTTCAATTCCAATACAATTCCAATACAATTATTGTTCTTGTACATCCCAATCAACATGTCCCATGGTTCAAGAATGGGATGACCCATAGGGGACAGCAGTCCCTAAAATTTTTTTGTGTCTTTGTGTATGTGATGGCAATTTTTCGTTTTTTGCATTCCAGCCGCGTCGATCTTCCCGTCGCCCGGTTCCTACTGGAGCAATCCGAGCGCCAATTTGTATTCGAACATCGCAGCCAGCACGCATTCGATCAGCCATCATGCCGGGCCCCATTTGGGCGCGCCGCCTCTGAGTTCTTATCCGCACTACGCTTGACCTGCCCCTGGTGCTTCGCCGCCTCCGACGACCACCCCCGGTGGCGGTAACGACACCCCCGAGTGGCCACGTCGAGTTTCGGCAGCATCTTCAGGTAGCAGCATTCAATAAATCCACAAAATTCAAATTTTGTATTCCCCGCCATTTTTTTTTCAAATTTTGAATGTAGAGAACCAAACACACAACTAATATCTCCGATAGTGAACTTGAACTCCAAAATGTGATCTGATTACATGCATGCAGATTGCAATTCTTGTACATAATTAATGATTTTACAACCCGAAAAACCCTACTATGTACTAATACTATTGTAATACTAATGATTGTAAACAAATTATTTGCCAATGAGATGAGATGGATCGTAGTTTCGAGTGACATTTTGAAAGGAAGGAAGTCTATCTAGTCATAGGGTGTAATTTTCCGGAAAATTTGCGTGCAATTCCTTCTTCTACTTCTTTCTTGCTTGATTCTATCGTTTAAACTAACTCTTCATTGAGATTATTAGTATCTAACAGATGTAACCGTAAAATGGTCGCCTGTGATATAGAAAATTATTTATTTAATTAATGTTTTTCATGTAGGATACGATGGAAAACTCGATGTTTTTAATAATCCTGTTTCGAGTTACGAACGACAGTATTAAAATATTTCTCTTCAACAACATTCTGAAATTTTATCAATCAATCATATGATCATTTGAAATTTTCAAACAAAAATTAATAAATGTGTATGTAAAATGTAAAAACCTACCTATGTAAACAAAAAATACTTTTAAGAATTGTTGTACGATGGCCGCTTCTAGTTGACAAAACCAAAAAACAAAGAAAACAAAGAAACAAACAAAAATCATGTAACTGTAGTGATTAGAGTTGTATCTAATAAGCTACGAGTACTTTTAAACAAAAAACAGAACAAATTGGATATGGAACTATATCATAGATATACCTACTACCTACTAAACATATTTATTAGGATGGCGGTTCTGAAATGGAACCCGAGAGGAAGGACACTAGTCATGTATTATTATTACTACTGAATGTCAAACGATGTACGTTTATTTATAAGGACGTATTTGAATTATTAGTTACTAGGGCATTTTTGTTATGAGGGCGCTTGCGTATAGCATCAAAAGAGGCGCAAGCAAAAGCAGACAAAACACACAAAAAAATTGATAAAATATAAATGTTATGTATTTATTATACAAAAGCAGAAAAACCAAATGAATTAGATGATATTAAAAATGATGAAGAAAAAAAATCTGGGTTTATTTGTGATATTTCAGATTTCTAGGATTTAAAAAATTTTCAGAAGCTTGGAATATTTTATTGGTAAGTTAAAAAATTCTAAATTTGAATCATTTTAATGCTTTTTCAGGAAAATTGTATTTTTGTGTGTTTTTTATGATTTTCGGGGGAAATTTCATTTAACGAGTAATTGTCTCACTTAACGAGTGATCTGCAATTTCAAATTGCAAAGTTGCAAATTATCTGTAGGATAATTATTTCCATTTGGATTTAAATTGAATGATAATTTCTGGTTTTAAAAAGTTTTATAGGAAGAAAAATGAGTTCAAAATTCTATAATTTGTTTTCAACTTTGAAATCATATTTTTGCAATTTAAAAAGTGAAAAATGCATCAAGTTTTCTATTTTTGAAAAGGGAATTTAATTACGTTTAAAATTACTTCTCAATTATTTTAATTGATTCAATATCTTCGGATATATTTAATTTAACTTCAAAATTGCAAACTTTTAATTTCATCTTTTAAGATTTGGAATAAAATTTCATAATTTTCTCAGAAAAAACATTTCTTTATATATATTTTTTTAGAATATCTTTAAGATGAGCTTCCACTTTTTTTAATTCATTGAAAACTTGAATATTGAACTTTCCCTACAGAAATTATCAAAAAAATCCATGAAGTTATCTATCTTCTAATAATTAGAAAAGGATTTTATTTCTTTAATATCTATTTCAAATCATAATTTTTCATAGACCAGAGACTATTTTCTTTTGATTTTGAATGAATTAATCAATTCCAAGGTTAAACTTTTAATAGTTGACATTTTTAAACCATTATTTCCCAAACTTTCAAAAGTTTGAATATTTCTTCCAAATAAATAATTTCGAAAAATATATTCAAAATCATTAAAATTATTGATAAACAGAATTTTCTTTTTATAAGTTTCTTTGAAAAACACAATCTTCCTTGAAATTTCTCAAATTTTTGATTTTAAGAATTTTATAAGAAAAAATCAATGAATATGTTTTTTACTTTTTTTGTTTCAAATCTGAGGCCTTTTTAAATTTTCTAAAGAGAAAAATGTATAGTGTTATCTATTTTTTGAAAGGACATTTAATTATCTTCAATATGATGCGTTAATTATTAATATTTATTTGGTAATTCCGAAAATATTAATTTTTATTTCAATAACAGTCAAAATTTTGATTTTGCTTTCAATTAAATCCAACTTAAGTCTAAAGCTTTCACGTTTCAATACAAAAAAATTTGGAATAATATACATTTTCATAAAAATATATGGAACAAATTTTCATTTTCTCAAATTCCCAAAGAATTTTCAAAAATACTAACTTTCAATTAGAGATTTAGCAAAAATTATCCTTTAACTCAAAAATGTCGATGGCAGAAAGAATTTTCTTTGTAGCTTGAACAATGAATACATTTAAACCTCAAACCTCAAAGTTTTTTGTTCTGTCAGTTTTTACCAAAAAATATATTTCTTGAAATTTCAAAATTTTCAAATGTCCTTTAATGTGAAAATTATCAAAAAATTTAAATTGATCGTTGAAAACTTTTGATGGACAGAAAATAATTTTCTTTGAACTTTGATAAATGATTTAATTACATCCTCAAATATTATGATTATTAACGTCTCTAAAAATAATTATTTTCAGAAATTAATGTTTAAAATTTCTGAAAATAATTACTTCTAGAAACTTTAATAAACAAAAAAAAAATTTCTTCTTTGTGCCAAAATTTGCTTTGATCCAATTAAATTTTGAACTTTTGGCAATTTGATCCAATCAATCCCCAAACTTTTTGTTTATAAACAAATCTTCTCTGATATATTTTCCCTTTATAAAAACAAAATTTGACCTTAAAGAAAATTTTGTTATGAATTCCTGTTTCCAAGCAACTAAGCAATCCATCGATGCGCAATAAAATAATCATCGGACATTAATAAATCTTCAAGTTGTGAAAAGAAGCCATCGAGCATAATCTGTACGCCCGCCACGCACAATGAAGTCCATCCAGCATTTGCAGCGGGAGGAGACGGTCGGGAAAATCGCAGGACTCTATCCGAATAGTGCGCGCTTCCTGCGGGATGGATTCGTTCGTGTTTGGATGCAATCGTGCATGAAACGTATGCCTGTCGAGCGGCACGCGTCCTCTAATGATGTAATGATGTATTGAATGTAACAACCGCCCCCCATGACATCACATCCCGAATCCCGATTTCAACGTTCCACTATTTTGCATTCGTGTTTCATTATTGCGCTTTTCTTGCCCCCATTCCTCCCCGTTCCACCCCCAATTCCAATTTGATATTTCATAATTTCATCGACGACTATTCCTCCCCAAGGCATCAACGATGATGATGATCGTTGTTGAAACAGTGCACGAATTACATGCCAATTAAACGCATTGAATTTCCCAAGAACGGGATGGTCGGGATGTGGAAGTGCGTGCCGAGCCAGGGAAAATGGCGAGGAGGAGGAGGACGAAGAGGTGCTGATGAGCGCGCGCTAGTATTCCCGGAAAGTGCATTTCCGGCCAATGCTGTACGCGCGTTTCGCCGGATCCATCCGCTCCTGCTTTCGATTGGCAGGATGTGTCGCATCGATCCTGGCGTTTGCGCCACTGCGCGTCCCGAACGAGCGCCAGGAATAGGAAGAAAGACCATCGAACCCATCGCTAATCACCTGCAGCCATCTCTATGCCAGGATAATTTCAACGGATACCCGAAATTTTCATCAGTGATAATCGATGAATTCAATTTTAGTGTCTTTCAATTCCAGAACATCCTGGAATCCTGGATCCAATCGATCATCAATTATTTATGTTATTTGTTGTTATTGATTATCAAATTTTCCAATTGTAAATCAGAAAGAATTAAGTAAATTTCAGGAATCGAAGAATCTGATTCGGATTTTAAGTGAAATTGAGAACGTTCAAATGAATTGTAAATCTGAAAATTGTAATTCTGAAAACGACAATTTAAATTCACAATTCGAAATTGTCATTTGAAATTGTAATTCAGATTTCATTGAAGATGATTTAATTATTCTTTATAAACTGATTGAAAATTACTGCTGCATTAATAATATCAATATTCTGATTTTATTTACATAATTTACCTATAAAAATGAATTATTATTTAACAAAAAAATGCACTAATTTGATTTGAATTTGAACTCTTCTGAATTTCATTTGGTGTATTCTCAATTACATTTGATAATCTGAAATATATTTAATATTTCTGATATTAAATTTATGCTTTCTCAATTATATTTACCAAATGAATTACAACTGAATTACATATAAAAATCTGAATTACATTTGCTGCTCGATTACAATTTTCTCATATAAATTGCATTTTATATAATTCTTATTGGAAAAAGATGTAGAAAGGATTCAACCTTAAAAAAAATAATTTCTATGAAATAAAATTTAAAAAAAACGTGACACTATTAAAAAGAAGTCATAAATTTCCCCTTTCTCCAATTTACAATGCAACATGAAACGAAGCAGTCAGGCAATTGATAATTACCCTCTTGTTTCGTGTAATTTGCATTTTGTTATTGAGGCTAATTTGAATACGGGCAGTTCATTGTTAACGGTCTTCTTCGTTCGAATAATGGATGCGGCTTCTAAGAGAGTCACAGAATTCTGTAATTCATTGTGTGTGGGTGCGTGGGTGGGGTGCCGAAAGCAATTAAAACCGTCCGAATGCAAACACAATGCNCCTTTGAATCATCCAAATCGGTCTATTAGTTTCAGAGATATGAAAATTTTTGAAAACTCGAGCCATTTTAAGAATTTCCTATCATTTTTTTCGCTACAAACTTTTTTTTCAATTTTTTTGTTTGAACGCGATTTCTGTCGTCCTGATGACCAAAAGGGCATGAACCAATACATTTTTGGAAAGTGCTCATCAAAACCTACAATTTGGTTCCAACTCTAGTTTAATTGGTCCAACCGTTTAAAAGTTATACGCAGTTGAATGAGCGAAAAAAAGCGAAAATTTTGCATTTTTAGGACCCCAATTTTTCGGTTCGGGTATTTCTGAATCCCGGGCAGATTCGGGACCATGACCAATGTTATTTTTTCGTCAAAATACTATAAATGCCCTTTGATGCATCCAAATCGGTCCATTAGTTTTAGAGATATGAAAATTTTTTAAAACTCAAGCGATTTTAAGAATTTCCTATCATTTTTTTCGCTACAAACTTTTTTTTCAATTTTTTTGTTCGAACGCGATTTCTGTCGTCCTGATGACCAAAAGGGCTTGAACCAAAACATTTTTGGAAAGTGCTTATCAAGACCTACAATTTGGTTCCAACTTTAGTTTAATTTGTCCAACTGTTTAAAAGTTATGCGTAGTTAAATGAGCGGAAAAAGCGCAAATTTTTGCATTTTTGTTCCATTTTGATATGCATCATGCATAAACTCATGCATTTACATTAGGTCTTCAACGAATGCCCATCATCATCCTCGTTGACAACGACAAGAAGATGGCATCGTCATCTTCGAGGAGCCTTATCATCACGACTTTGTGGGCATACATACCGCGCGCAAAGAGGAAAGTTGAAACTTTTACTACTTTTCATATTATACCGCAATTTACATATTTTAAGTGCGCGCTGCTTCTTCACTTCGTTTCATCGCACCAAGCCCATTTTTTCTCGCTGGTTTGCTCATCCTAATGCCCAACCAGTCCACACCTCTGAAAACACCACACGCTCGCTACAAGGTGTTTTAGCATTAAAACCACAAATATGTGTGCAAGCAAATGCGACAAGTTGAATGAAATGTAGATAGAAACAGAAGTTGTCTTGAAACCAGATCCTCAACTCGAGGATCTGGCTGCATCTGAAGATGCCAGAGGAACACGTGCACCTCCCTCGTTTATTCTTGCTGCCCTCGCATTTCCGCTCGGCTAAATAGAGACTGCATTTCATATTCCACATTCCGCCTTGTTCCACTTCTTTCCACGTCTTCTTTCTGGGATAGTTTTGTTTGTCGTCACCTCTTTGAGCACCCATTAGATCCTGCCTCTACAACACCATTTTGGTATACAGACATGACTCATTTGTCGACTAATCTACAAACAAGAAGTCATGACAAAATTATTATGACTGCAAAGACAGAAACACTTACTGAAAATTCTAAACAATATCAAAACTGAATACTTTTTACTCATGGAAGTTTCCTTCTACTGGGAATCTTCATTTGTGTTATACTTCTTTAATAGTTTGATTTCTTCTACTTTTTATTTCTTCATCTGCTTAAGTCCAAGAATGATGCTGTGCATTTGATATGCGACTCATTGAAGTATCAGAAAGCACCGGATAAGCTATACTTAAGATCTCCTTCCGTTTGTCTTTTTCATACCAATGCTTGAAAGCTGACATCGTGATACGAATATCTTCAATGATGACTCGAAATTATAACTTATACTCGAGAATGAAAGGGAGTAATTAGATAAATTAGTTGCGAGCATCAAGTCCGATAAGACGATGAGAGATGCTCACGAGTTTATGGTTAATTAGCTATAAAATTCAGATTAGCGAATGGTCTGACCGAACCCAGAAAGATCATGCAAATTGTCGGAAGTAATTGCTGCATGCTATTAAACGATCCAGCAATAATAACTTAATAAGGAAGTTTGCGAAATTGCCAACGAAAATTTTATTGGCAATGATAGAAGATTGCAGGTATAATTTCTTCATTAGTTGATGTAACTTATTTCAACTATCCAATTAATGGAAACTATGTGGGAGCTTGATAAATGTTATTGATTTTTTTATAAGTTCAAATATATCTTTGACATAACATTGTTAGCTTCAAGTTTTCTAACGAATAGATATCCTGGAAGACAGCTTCATTAAAATTTTGTTAAAATTATAGCAAAAATTCCCATTTTTAATTAAAGATTTATGAATTGCCCTACATGATGAATTATTTTGAACTATCCTGAAAAAGAAGATATAGCACTATTTTACAGTGCAATACAATTGTCAATAATCCTTCAAGGCTAATCGAAAACTCTTTGAATGACGAGTCTAAACTTATTTTATTACCAAAAACTATTTTTGTTAGGAATGGGATGTGTTATACGAAATAGAATTTGTTTTCTTAATTGCAAACCAATAATGGAGTGTTTGAAAAATCTGATTCTTGCAATCGAAAGCTTAAATCATGCCCTTTAAAATGGTTTTTTGATGGTCAAAATCGGTCAAATAGTTCTTGAGTTATGTGAAAAAACATTTCTTATGGGGATTTTACATTGGCTATGCTGTAGCATTATGGGAAAAAAGCACTTAGAAAACATCTGTTCTTTTCAAGTGCTCTGCGGTCGCATTCCTCGCATTCCGATCCCATTGTTCTCTATTTACTTTGCAGTTTGTGTACTTGTTATTGTATGTTTTTCTATTCATCGCCGCATTCCTTCGTTAAAGGGTTAAACCAATTAAGTCAGCTCTTTTTTGTGGAATGGGGGACTCAAGGTCGTTCGAAATGAGGCAGTTTTATCATTTTACATTTTCATCAATATCTCCGAAACTAATGAACCGATTGCGTTCAAATTTTCAGGGATTGTTTACTATATATTCGCGCACATATTTACGGACTTGCAATATCGTAATTCAATTTGTTTATAAATTATTAATGTTAATAACTAATAATAGTTGATTTTTGAAATTTTCAATTGGATTTTCTCGAAAACGGTTCGGCCGATTTGCACCAAATTTGAAATATAAACTAATACGATATATATGATTAACATGTTAGGGGCGGAGGTGTTTTGAACTGGCTGGGGGCGGCACTTTATTCTGGACTCAATCTAAAAATCTTAGAATTGTGACAGAAATTTCAGTTCGAATTTATTCTAATTTGGTTTATACATTAACTAAAAATAGATGGATAATGTTTCGGAGGCGGTGAAGCTCCAACATACAAGGGGGCGGTAGAAAATTGTAAATATTATATTGTAAATATTATTTTTAGACGTCTTTTAAATTCTATTCTTAACAATATAAAGTTAAATTTAATTTTCTTTAATAATATTCCTTCGTTATTTAAATCAGTTAAATAGTTCAAAAACTATGAACGTTTATTTAAAACGATTTCTTATAAAATTCTTGATGAAAGTTTGAAATTTAAAGCATAATATCTCACATTCACTAAATGATAAATAAATATTTAAATAAACAATTTAAAATAAAATTTATTCAACTATAACGTAATCTTTGATTCATTGAAATGTAAAAGATAGTTTAGGAACTAAAAGCGAAAGTTTCCGAAAAGTCAAAACATCCAACCATAAAAATGCATAGTTTAATGAAATTCCAAATAAATTCAATTCGTACTGAATTCTTAACAAGGAAACTTTCTTCGTTGAACCTTTAACATCCAAGGTTGATTACTGAATATTAATTTCCAATTAAAATATCCATGGTATCTATTTTCAAATTTCAAATAAACGGCAACTAAAAAAGTTTTTACTAGCTATTATTTTGTCTCAAATGAAATGATAGGAATGAATAACAAAGAAACATAAGGAACAAGTCAATAAATATTTTATTTCAACGATGGAAAAGTTCAAAATGTCAAATTCCGCTGTTTTGATCATAAATTTCACATCCACACTACAATTTAATACTAATAGCACGCGAATGTAATAGATAAGTAATGAAATTTAAGTCTTGCAAAGATGTTTCGACTTTTTTGTGTCATTTAAAACCATTTATTATGACCATTTATTATGAAGCCTACGCCTTTACATCACGATTACATAATCCACATATGAGTGCATCTAATAGTCTTAAGTCTAATAAGTAAACTTGGGCTGTTCATCATTGGATTCGTTCGCTTTTAATGGGATTGCAATGTTTAGTGCAATGTACGAAAATGAGGCAGAAATTCCAAATGAAAACAACCAAAACGATATTGGGAAAGAAGTTTAAGTAGCAGCTACATATAAACCTAATGTAGGCAAAGAAACAAGTGTACTTTGTATACTTTATTGGCGAATACCATCAGGTTGTTGCATAAGTGCTCGAGCACTATGAGTGCACATTGGCATTTAAGATTTTTGTGAGTTGGGCAAAATTATTCGTGGCGTGAAATTAAAATTTACCGAATTGCCCTCAGGCTTCAACAACCTGCACTAAAAACTATATAGTACACTCAACGTATTTTGTTTATGCAAATTTTTTGGCTTGATTCAATCGATACTATAAACTAGTACAAACTACTAACTATTTAGTTTAATCTAAATAGTTGGTAACTTTTTTTAAAATTTCCAAATTTAGTTACTGAAAAAACTTGAAAATTATGGAAAGGCAACTTTTGGTAATCTGTGATTAATCTGATAACACTAAATTAGATAACTAGTTTAACTATGAAATTACAAGTGCACATTCTTCCAACAATTTTTTTAAACATCCAAATTATTATGAAAATTAGTCTAATCAACATACTTCCTGATATTTTCGCTAAAAATATCTGAATTTTAAACTTAATTGTCAGAATGAACTTTGACATTTCATGAGCAAAAAGTCTGTCCAAATGGGCACAAATATAAACCGAGTTGAAACGTTTAAATTAGCAAGTGAGTTGTATTACGTGAATCACGCTTTCAGCTACAATTTTGCCATCAGTTGCGAATTAAAAACGCAATTCTTCACTTTTGCACTTCTGCACTCGATGGTCGTTCCCATTCATGGGCGGTCAGAAATTCCAACTGTTACATTTGCCAGCAAGTAAATTGCAAACGCGTAATAAGCTCACGGATGCCTTCAAGCATCAGTTCAACTTTCGATTGCAAATCTGCATGGAAAAGTGAAAAACGCACATTAAGGACCATACATAAAGCATAAGGCTGCTAAACGAATGATGCTAATTAATATTTAGTGCCTGTTATTAGCGCGTTGGACATTTAGATTTGATGCGTTTTTTTCGCGCGCAAATTTCCCACTCAGAAGTAAATATCACATCGCACGTCAACAAGTGGTTTGCTATTTTATTTCTGTTCGTCCTGCTGTTTTATCGCGATAATTGTCTGGTTGTGCAATTAATAACGACTTAATTAGTTTAAATCAACACAACTTATTCGATGTAGTGTATGAAATAAAATGCAAGATCGTGTAATGCAACTGAATGATTTTAATTGTTTCCATTTTCTTTGGAATTGTTTCTGCGAGTGTTGAGGTCTTTTAAGGTCGAATTAATTACACGATCTGCTAATGTATGGTACAAATTGCCTGCGTAATTGAATAGTTAATGTGGAAATGATGGAAAGGTCAATTTTGTGGGCATCAAAATGAAATTAGGTAACGAGTTTGATGAAGTCACGCACTTAAAAAATTAGTTTAGTTTTTTCCTTGTAACTTTTAAAGTTGTAAAGTTAAAATAACAGGATATTTAATAGTTATTCAATATTAAATTCTCTATGAATTGCTTAAAAGTTATTTTAAATTTTGCAATTTGTTTAAAAGATAAGCGAGTTTAAAGTTGCACTTTTGAAATTTCTGTTTAAAATGATTACACACTTTGGCTTTTTCTCTAATAATTTCTCCCAAACAGAATAATTTATTATAATCAACTTATGGATCACTTGATTAGAAATAATATTTACTAAGACCTACTGAAAAATATTTTTAAATTCGTCAATTTGTTTAAAAGTTATTCGACTTTAAAGTTCATCCACTCTTTCTGATATTAATTTATTTCTTTATCAATTCATCTCAAATTTTCAGGACAATTTCAACTCCATTTATATTAATCAACTAGCAAATATTTACTAAATAATTGTTTGAGATGTAAAACGTTAGCTAAAACGAATAGTTAAAAATTAATTTGTGTTAAAAATCAAATTGGAATTTTTTTTTGATAACAATATTTTTGCAAATGCTTATGTCAAAAATTTTTAAAGACTATTTATTTTATTATAGACAATGTATTTCTTAATAAATTACTGAAATCCATTTACAAATAATTAATTATTTCAAAAGTTATTTGGACTTAAAATGAAACATGTTTAATTATCTAAAGTACAAATCAATTTTCAAATTAAACTCCAAGGAATTTTGCAATATGTTTGATAATGCTATATCAACTAAACAATGTATAAATATGAACATATCAATTTTTCTGACTCATCAACAACAAAACAACAACGAGCAATTAACTAATTAGAGATGACTCAATTAACTTTCATTCAACTAGATTTATAATTTAAATTACACAAACCACAAACTCTATACATGATTATTACCAGCGAGAGTGATTAAATTTATCGTAGATAGAGAGTAATTAATTATAACAAGCAAATTGCAAAAGAATGAAGAAAATCTCCATTTATAGCCATTAAGAAAGAAACTTTCGCATTAAGAATCCATTTTCATTTAATTAATCTGTGATTACTCTTACACTAAAAAATACTTTAACTGTCTATTATTTAATTAATTGAAGGAAAATAATGATCGATTGATTGCAAAGTGTCAGGTAATTTACATGAAGAAAACATAAACATTGGGAAAAAATTTTGCTATAATAAATTATTAGAGATTTTCTAATCGATCTATAACTTTATTAAGGAAACTCATGGAGTGATTATTCTCACGTGAGTTGAACTTACTACTAAACTGAAGAAAGATCGAATAAGAGAGTTGTTTGGGCGTAAATAAGGGAACATTTCATTATAATAAATAACAATCGTGCAGACAATATTCGTGCTTGAACCAAAGAGAGAATGGAGCGATTCTACTTCCTCGTTAATCGATTTTCATCACTCAATCGATATTTATATAGATCACAATAAATTTGAATTTCTCCATTGAAGTTTCCATATTTGAGATGATCTATTTTTAAAAATGAACCTTTATGATTGATTTTAAAATTCATGGAGAAATTATTTATTCACAGGTTTCAAATTTTAATTAATCGATCTCTACTGTATAATGAAAAATATTGCTTAATTTTACTTCGTAATTTCTATTTATAGTCCGCCCAACAACACCCAAACAAAATCTTAATTGTATTCTAATATTGCTGATTGTTCTTATTATTACTTCTTCACATTTCTTCAGATTTCACTCGATAACTTTTTGTAGAAAAGCAAACAAATAGTAAAATAAAAACCAGCAAAGTTTCAGTTTGTTAATTTAATTAATTATACTGAAAATTAATTAGTAGAATGATAAAAGAAAGGTCAAACAATATCGATCAATATCGATTACATCTACGTAGGATGCAGTACTCATTATAAGGATCCAGATGGCATAATTATTGTTATTTGTTATAAATCTCGTCTAATTACGCATAATTAAAGTTATTACTTGTTGTTTGTTGACGGTCAGTGAGCATTGAAAATATAATTTTCTATTCAACTTCACATTACACTTCAAATTAGCTGAAGCTGAAGATTTGTAATTTAAATTAAGATTTGCATTTAAATTTGTTAATGTGGGCATTTTACAAGTGGTAACGCAAAAAGCAAGGACATTATGAATAAATTAAACGTCCACATTCCTATTCACAGTTTTTGCTATTTTTCAAATCAATGTCTATATAGATTTTTAACAAGATAGTATTTTTATAAAGAATACAAAAAATTAATTGGCTCAATATTTCAATTTAAATAAAAGTTATAGCAATTTCAAAATTTTGATTTAAAAATAACCAAAGATTAAAAGTTTAAAAAAATTATTTTAAATAAATGTTTAGCTATGGTAAAAATATAGTATTTTTAAAAGAAATACAATTTTAGATTTAGCGTGAAAAATCAACGATTAAAACAGGAAATCCGACCATAAAATTCTCTTTAGTCAATTTCTTAATTTCCTCCAGTTCCACACGTATCCAACTTCTTGGATCAATGAATTCGGTATTTTTTGTTGGATCAATAACAGAAGACATCCTTATTGCAGTCAATTAGTCGACTGACAGAGCGGAAAGAAGCCTCAATAATGCACAAACCATCATCATCATCGTGGTTCACCTTGCGATCTCTTGTAATTCTTTGTTTAAACGTTGAGTTACCTTGAGTCTTTCATCAGGTACCTTCAACCTTTCGAGTTACACCAAAGTACACACGCATTTCCTTTCAGCATCGTTGAGTTCACTACACGAACTACTTCTTGGACAACCAGAAAAAAGACCAGAAAAAGAACCCCAGGAAAAAATCAATTAAAAAGTAAACTATAAAAATACAAACATCAAGGTAAATGAAGTTAATGACTTCTTATTTGTGGAATAAGAAAATAGAAGAGACGTGAAAATGAATTTATTGAAGGATGAGAAGTAGGAAGCGAAAGTTTCATTTCGTTTTTTTATTCGGAGCTTCTTTGTTTATTCCAGCGTGAAAGCAACAATTTGTCGAATTTCTATTCACTCTTTCATCAACTTCTTCGTTTCATCGTTTTCACAAATGAATGCATATTGAATACTAATGACAATCAATTAATGAGAAATTATGTCATTTGGGACAAATGCGACAAACTTCAATAATTTCCATATCTATAATAATGTCCATACAAATTTTATGGTTAATTGTAGTTTTTTGTTGCTGACTTTTTAATGGCTTGTTGTGGTATTGTTACCAACACTAACAAACAAAAGTAAAAGAAAAAATTCGTTGTTAGTGTAATCTACAGAGCGGAACATTTTGATAGAAGACATTTCCCTTCTTGTTTCTTTGCTTCTCGCTTCAAGCTTCTAACTTCATGTAAACTTTTCGAACTAGCATGCAATCTAATTCTCTGTAAAGTATAATTTTCCCATAAGAATTTATCGCGAATTAACTTCCAAGTGAAGTATATAGAAAGAATAGCTCGGAACGAGTACAAATACTAAATGTTGAGTAAATGTGAGGAATAATTGTAAAGAAAAAGGAAAAATAATTTGTTTAAGGTAAGGCTCAAGTAAGACAAGAATTGGAGGGCGTAACTCTTGATTTCTCTTAATAAGAACCTTCCTCTTCTGGTATTGCGTAAATATTCTAAATAGATTTGATTATGAAATCATAATTTCTATTAAATTAATTCATTGATTTATTCATTTGTTTGTACCGTTTCAATTGTAAATTAATTTAGTTGTCTCTCGTTCAGAATGAAATTCCTTGGCTGTCCGGGACTTAGAAATACCCGAACTTGAAAAATGGGGTCCTAAATAAAAATGTAAAATTTTCAGTTTTTTTTCGCGTCTGTAGCTGCGTATAACTTTTAAACGGCTGGACCAATTAAACTAAAATTGGAACCAAATTGTAGGTCTTGATGAGTACTTTCCAAAAATGTATGGGTTCATGCCCTTTTGGTCCCAGGAAGGGCAGAAATCGCGTTCGAAGAAAAAATTTGAAAAAAAAGTTTGTAGCGAAAAAAGTGAAATGAAATTATTAAAATCGCTCTAAGTTTCAAAAATTTTCATATCTCCGAAACTACTGAACCGATTTCGATGATTCAAAGAGCATTTATAGTATTTTAACGAAAAAATAACATTGGTCATGGTCCCAAAACTGTGCGGGACCCAGAAATACCCGAACTTAAAAAATGGGGTCCTGAAAATGTAAAATTTTCAGTTTTTTTCGCGTCTTTAACTGCGTATAACTTTTAAACGGCTGGACCAATTAAACTAAAATTGGAACCAAATTGTAGGTCTTGCTGAGTACTTTCCAAAAATGTATGAGTTTATGCCCTTTTTGTCCCAGGGAACGGGGTACGGGGTACAAAAAATACAAAATTTTCGCTTTTTTTCGCTTATTTAAGCAAATCGTATTCTTAAGAAATTGCACTATCTAAGATAGCTTATCTTAAATCAAACGTGTAGTTGAGCAGTTAAACTACATCAAATTCAAACCCAAAAAAAGTTGTTACAACAATTTGCTCTGGAAATTCGTGACGTTAAACTTGCAATTTGTTGTCACCGCTAAGCGAAATGTTAGATGCAACAACATTTCGCATTCAACGAACGGTGCTGAACAACAATTTAGTATTTAACGTCCATCCACGTCGACGACATCGTCGTTCGTTAATCAACGCGAATGATATACAAATGGAACTTTATGCGAAACCACACTACAAAACTACTTGAATGTACACTATAGCACTTACTAGAACACATCGTGTACATCGAACGAGTACGTAGTATGCACATACACGACTCGAATCTATTTGTGAAACTAACGGAAACGGAAATAATGGCAATGCGACAATATAAAGTGTGTGCTACTATGTAGCTATAGCTAGTTTAGACTATATAGTTATAGGCTGCATGAGAGATAAATTATTTATTCGCATTGTTGCGTAGGCTCGAAGACTTCGAAGGTTCCTGTATTGTGTAGGTTGACATACATAAGAATTACACGCGACTAGAGACTATAAATAATTTTGTTTTAAATAAATGAAATTTTCACAGAAAGAAGTTCCAACAAGTTTTGATAAAGTGATTAAACTTCAAACGTAATTAACCATTTCTGTTGAGTTAATCTTATCAGTTCTGGGAAATTTTGATTGGAATTTTGCATTACCAAAAAACAAATCAGTCGTTTACTTAGTGATAACTGATAAGATTTATAAACAAATAAAGCAATGAATTATCGATGATTTTAACTTGGAGTAAAAGTAAGAAAGCGTAAAAAGTAGTCTGATGACTGAGTGTTCTTAACGCCCTCATTACTTGATGTCACAAATATCCATGCGATTGAATGGAATTCTCAATTACGATTTACATAAACATCACATTCCAACGTTAATAACTTTCCTTCAATTTCATGTTGCAATGAGTTGAGTGAAATTTCAACTTTGAGTGCTAAATTTTCATATGTCAAAAAGGAAATGTATATTGTTTTAAATATCATCATAAAGGGTTTTTAATAAACTACAAATGACATTAATTTTGTTCGGATTAAACTGCTGGTTTGAAAACTAGAGGAAATCAAAAAGGATTAGAAACTACAAAATCTAATAGCATAGATTTTAAAGTTTACAATGTCAAAAGTTATATTTTCTTTTTTACTTTTCGCAAGAAATTATATTTCTATTCATCCTTCTTATCAATTACAAGTAAAAGATTTTGTAGAAATAATTAATAATTAAAATATAAATATTATTCCAATCAGAATTAATTTTATGTTACTGCAAAAAATCTTATTATACTTTTTGAACATTGAAGGCAAAAATTTCAAAGTTCCCAAATGAAATTTGCATTATTTAGTAAATAATTAGAAAGAGCTGTTAATTTACTATAAATTCCTATTTTAGTTTTGAAAAATTATTGACAAAAAACGATGCCAAATTTATATTCAAATGTCATGAAATCAAAATCCAATATTTCTGAAATATGAGTCAGTTTCAATCGTAAAAGTAATCAAACTACTAGTTTTACAAACAAATAGTTAACATTAAAGTATCAATCAACCTAAAAATAACATTATAATTTCATGATTATTGCAAATAATCCACGACAAAAATTTCTGAAAAAAGTTTTGCAACTTCTTCAAACTTTTCATTTCCAAGATTACAATGATTCTAAAAATAAACTCATATTAAATCTGAGCACTCAACTAAAACTATAAATGATCCATGTCCATCATCGATAGAAATCAATTTTCCACGTGGAATTTTCACTCTTTTGCTCTTCTATTAAAGCCTTCTGTATTCTTTTTGTATTTCTAGCAGCTGTAACTGAATATTTCCATTATTCTTCCCCTTGCTCACATGGATCACCACCTGTTCCAGCTCCATGTTCACCATCTGCCACGAAAAGCAAACGAACTTGATCAATGGTCTTTGGTAACGTCGATGAAGTTCAACGACAATAAAACGATCTATACGATCAATATAAACGACAATAAATTCATGCCTTCACGTGTATGATCACTTCAGACGTCTCGCATAGAAAGAACTTTCCTTTAATTGCATCAACAACACCATAAAAGACTTGCTGCACCTACGAAAGTGCATAATTTTGATCGATCACATGGATTTCAAGTCGACTAAATCCTCTGTCAACGTGCCTCATTGCTAATTAAGTTAATTGAGAATCAAATGAGCAAAAAAAATGATGGAGTGACCTTGGTTGACAATTTATTGTCACAAGTCGTTCTTTCCTATTAATTCATAAATATTTTGTTGATAACACCCAATGACAAATCAATAAATATTTATTTACTGCAAAAAACGTACAAAAATAAAGGGAAAACATCAAATGATGATAAGAAAACATTGAAATTCAGTTTGAACTTCAAGAAAAGTAAAGCAAACTTAATTGTTTTTCACAGTTTAGTTGATATTTTTTATTATTTATTAGTATACGAAGTGCCAATCAAATATAAAGTACAATATTTATAGAAATAATATAAAAAATTGTATATAAACTTTTTTTAACATTGGAATGATTATTTATTCAGTAATTACATTGCAATTAATTTATCAATGTGAGTGTTTAGATGACACATTTGTTGGTTAATCATCAACTATGTGCAAAAACAAATGGGTGTTTCCGCATTAAATATTCATTCAGTGGCTTTTGCAAAATTTGTTACAAAGAGCTCGAATATTTTACAAATTTAATCGCATATTTTTTCCAAATTATTTAGCTGATTGGTTCCAAATTTTACCAGACTCTAGATCTTAATGAACACTTTCCAAAAATATATAACATGATACACTTTTATTAAAGGGAACAGCAGAAATTGAGTTTTAAGATCAAAAAGTTGATAAAGTTTTTGATAAAAATTGATATCTCTGGAACTCCTGATCCGATTTAAATGATTTAAACGACATTTTCTATATCTTTTCGAAAAAATAAGAACCAGATGCATCAGTCTATAATACTGAAACCGGAAATACGCGAATTTGAAAATCAGCATACATGAAAATGCTTACATATGCAAAATTACTTTTTTCGATTCTTTTTTCGCATATAATTTTCAAATGACTGGACCGAATGAAACCAAATTTTCTCACATTGTAGATAATGAAAAGCCCTTTTTAAAAATGTATAATAAGCTTTTGTTACCACTTGGGAAACATGAAAAAATTGGCTTGAAATATTAACATTTTGTTTTCAATGAAAATTTGGTTTGAATTTTAAGATTTCAATTTTTTCATTGAAAATTCATTTGAATCATTTTGCAAACAAAGTCCTTGATTAAATATGCATCCGAATGACTGCAATGTATGAGAATTGAGGTCATTTACTAATTACAAATTTCATAATTGCCAAATTACTTCACCATCGAACTTCAATTAATCAACCTGTTATTCTTGTCCGATCGACTAATTACAACCTCCTAATGACTATGAGCACTCACCAGACTATTATCCTTAAATGTGGACATGTTGACATGCGACAACTACCAAAATTAATCGAAGATATATCCAATTATGAGCACATTATCCACCTGAACACGTTTATTGTCCGTTGATAACATCGATCGCATCGATTCGCGTGTCGCTGGTGAAAACTTCATTAATCGTCGCCACCGCCGTCGTATAAATTAGAAAACTCCTCGGACGGATATTTCCCAGCGTGTCGACGATGCCGCTTCCGTTACGAATGCGCTCACTGATGGCAATTGTTGATCGCGTGCGGCATTTGAAATTCTGCTCGTCGTCGAAGACTTCTTCGTCGAGTGAGCGGCTCTTCGACGTCCTCGTTGGCCGTCGTCACGACTGAAACTGTATTAGCGTGTCGAGGAGTTCGTTTCGAACCGTTTCGAGCCGTTGCTGCTGGCTGAGCACCGGCCGGAGGAAAAGTTCGCGTATTATTGTTAATTACCTGACACAAATAATCCCGTTCGCCGTCGACAAGGACGGTGGGGAGCCATCCATGCGGGGGAAATGCTTCTTTTTGATGGTACACTTCAGTACATGATGGATGGACCAATTCCATGAATCATTTGTTTACAATATATAAACAAATTCATCTTATTAATCATTTCCAGAGTGAATTAATCACAAATTTTCCAACTTTCATGTTGATATATATCAAACATACCGTCCTACAACAATTTTTTTATTGGTAATCATTAAAATCAGCTATAAATTAGAAAATTTTAAGAATATTAAAAAAACAATTCGAAAATTTTAAATTTGAATTTGCCGCCTTTTTTAAATGACGAACTAGCGTTTTGCTCACTTGATACTGGGGGCGCCACTGCATTGACTCGAGTTGCATGCGGACGAACTACTCATCAACTCATTTCAGTTATTGCTTTTGAGTAGTGCTCGTGAAACGCGAGAAGCCAGTTTTTAATTTTTAGGAACTATCTCTAATAAAGCTGACACTGCAATCATGACTGAACAAATGTAAGTACATCTTTGTAATTGTTGGTCGCGTATGGCCCATGCAAAGCTATTTCAACGTGCTTGCAAGTCATTCGTCAAGCTCATGTTTAGCGGCACGGCCATGTTGAAATAGCAGCTCGAAGAAGCGGCCCTCGTATCGATTCTAGAATGTTCGATGCGAAATGCGCTTCCAATTCTATTCTGCCGTTTGGCTTCTTAGCTTCACATAATTCCATTCTACCTGCATGGCAATCAAATCAGACCCCTCGGATCGACGGACTTAACCTCACTATTTTGCAGATTACCACCTCCAGTGATGTGGGCGCAACGATCCCCAAATATTCTCCTCACAGTAAATCTAGAAGACGTCAAAGATCCCATTATCAAGTATGTAAATCCACGTTCTATCCTCGGTTTTGCTAACCAAATGATTTCCTGTTAGATTCACAAAGGATTCAGTATATTTCAAAGGAGTTGGTGGTGTCGAAAAGAAATTGTATGAAGCTACAATACCCCTGTTCAAAGAGATCGACGCGGAAAAGAGTCAGTACTTCAATCGCGGTCGCTGCATTGAAATGATCCTCGTGAAGGCACAGCCAGAGGAACCCTACTGGCCTTCCTTGGTTGCCAACAAGCAAAAGTTGCACTGGGTTAAGTGTGACTTCAACAAATGGCAGGATGAGGATGAGTCTGGTGATGAAGGACTTGGAGGCATGGGAGGCGGTGGTGGCGACTTCGAGGAGATGATGCGACGAATGGGCGGCCTCGGCGGAGCCGGTGGCGACAAACCATCAATGGACGACTTGGATTTGGGCGGCGAAGACGATTCGGATGACGACCTTCAAATTCCCGACCTGGAGGAGGCATCATAATCATCATTCTTCGTTTGAGTTGAGGTTTCATTTTTCGTGCCTCCCCCCTCGCCACCCAGACCTTTCCTTCAATGTTATTACTCCCTGTCTATGCTAGCATATTCTTAATACATCTTGTATGCCATGTTACAACATTTACACTCAGAGGTACAGTACAATAGGCCTTCTTCACGGACAGCTAATCGATGATATGATAACGCGGCGCGTGCGACATGAAACGATTCGACAACAAATATTCAAATTGTTCCATTCTTAGTTCGTTTGATTTGGATCTTCCCTCTCTTTGTTCATTGTCGTTCATGAGTAGGATGTAATCGTAATAAGACGTATCTTAAGACTCTAGTTTTAACTGACATGATAGCGGAGCAAGATTGCAGTGTACGAATTGCAATCGTCAAGTTCGGAGTCGCGCAATAATGCGATTCACTAGGTCTCGAGGTTTTTGTGGATTAAGTTCTTCATAATTTTATAAATAACGAATAAAATTGTTTTGTCCAAAGAGTAATCGGGTTCCCATCTACATTTATCGAGTATGTATAAGATTAGTTTGGATAAATAATGATAGCCGAGTAAGTCACAATGTAAATAGAACAAACCCTCAAAATAGTGCGAAAAACCAATCGATTTGAAGCGGAAATGATTATTTCAATTATCAACCGACATGAGCTATAATCAAAACTTCACATGTTATTCCACAGTAATCTTCTATCAGGACTAGAAAATTAAGTGATGCATCCATTGTTCAAATGTTTTAATTCATTACATTATCAGAAACGTTGCATCAACTGATAGCAAAAATCGGCTTGACTTATAAATACTAAGATAAGAATGCGAATGCCGTGAATTAGATAAATGCAACTTCAATCAATTAATCCATGCAAACCATTGTAGAAAATCAATTGCCCTTATTCTCTTGCTGTTCAAACTTGGGATATTTCGATTCGATGTCGCTCCATTTCCGTTTTCCATACGCCATGTCATGGACAACTTGTGCAATTTCACTCAACTACAAAACAATCATTTAAATAACCAGTTTGAACATGTCAATTAGTTTTAAAAAATGAAACTTACGGGGATTCTCACTTGTCCCATAGAATCGCGTTCACGTAACGTAACACTATGCGGTTCTTTCAGCGTATCAAAATCGATTGTGATACCATACGGAATCGCAATTTCATCCGTGCGTGCATAACGTCGACCAATCGATCCCGAACTATCATCTACCTTATGAGAAACATCCAAACGCGTCAAAGCAGAAGCTAAAAATACAAAATATCATTTATAAAATCCGCAATTCTATTTATAACAACTTACAGATATCCTTGATGAAAGGATTGAATTCCTCATTGGAACTCAGCGGAAGTACACTGCATTTAAGAGGTGCTACACTAGCCGGAAGTGAGAGATACGTTCGTTGCTCATCATTTTCACGTTGCTTGAAGTTGTGTTCGAAAATAGCATACATAATACGACCAATACCTATCAAAAGTAAGAATTAATCATAAAATATCAATCAGCAAATTGAATGTACTTACCAAAAGATGGTTCAATAACACTCGGCGTGAATTCCTCGACGTGCACCGTCTTCTGGTACTTCTTCACGGAAATCATCTCCTTTCCAAGGTCAAAAGTACGATCACCAACTGCCAAGACGTATTTGCCATCACCGTGAAGTTTGGCATCCAAATCAGCGACTTGCTCGATGCTCAATGAGTTCAACGCGTCCGTAATGATTTTCGCGTCCTTCTTAAACGTTTTCCCTAAGACGCCCTTCTCGGGGAGGACTTCCACGACATCAACGACCTTCGGTTCGGTCAGCTTCTTCTCAGCAGCTAAACGAACTCCCGTGGCTTTTGTGTGTTGTGTGAGATCATAGGCTGAACGATCTGCGCAACCTACACACTCAATCCATCCCTAAAAAAAATCGGGAATTAGAAAATGAGTTGTAAATTTTTAGTCAATAACAATTGACACGTACATAGGAAGTTAGAATTTCGGCGTCCCAACAATCCTGAGCATAATGCGCCATTTCATTAGCCATATGTTGACGGAAACGCAATTTTGTCGGGTCGACACCAGATTGTACCAAAAACTTCTGAATTCTTGCCATGAAATAACCCAGAGTTTCGTTAGCAACCAACTGTTTGGAAACAGCATCCCCGATTTGCACTTTTTCCGCTGGTTTTCCATCCATCTGATTGCATGCTGAATACAGAACCATTTCAGTGCCAGCAACATCAACGAATTTCGGATGCTTCTTGTCGACCGGATCGCAGAAATGCTCAATTTCAGCCATCGTGAATTCCCTCACTCGAATCAATCCAGAACGAGGTGAAATTTCATTTCTAAATGAATTTCCTATAAATTCACAAGTCAATAATTAATTTTTCTACGAGAAATGAAAATTACAAATACAATACCTATTTGGGCAGCAGCAAAAGGCAAACGTCCTTGATTGAATTCCAATAAGCGCTTGAAATTCACGAAGATACCTTGGGCTGTTTCCGGTCGCAGAAAACCCTTCACCAAACCCGAAGGACCAATTTGCGTGCCGAACATCAAATTGAATTCGATTGGTTCAGTCAGATCATTACCGGTCAACGGTGATTTCATATTAAATTTCGTCATTACATCAGCCATTTCCTGCTTGTTCATTCCGTCCAATTTGATTATGATATCCGAGCATTCAGCCTTCAATTCCGGGGTGACTTTCTTATCCGCGCACAACTTTTCCAAGTGCGCTTTGATTAGGTGATCTAACCGGAAGCACTCGCCTGTTTTGATGTCTTTCGTCATCAAATCAGCGAATCTATCAACATGTCCTGAAGCCCTGAAAATCAATTATTAGATTGTTTCCAATAGTATTTATAAGTTACCCACTTTAGGACATGTTCTGGTGTTAAAATGGAGCAATCTACTTCCAGCATCTGCTCCTCCAGGACGAAAAACTGCCGCCAGCTTTGCAGCAGGTTTTGTTTGAATGCACAGCCCATAGGACCAAAATCAAACTGGCCAGTAATACCTCCATAGATGGCAAATGATTGATCATAGAAGAATCTTCTCTTGAGTAGGTCCTCCATCTTAGCCCTATCAAATGTGGCAGCATTGGGAATCAGACTCAGTTCCTTGTCTTCAAGGACTTTCTTCCTGGTCTTCAACTCGGCAACAGCTTTCTTCACATCCAAGTCAGGAGCACCTTCACTTTTAAGTTTCCTAACTAGGTCCCCCTATTAAAACAAACTTTATAAGTATCTCTGATGCATATTCTGGTGATAACTTACTTGTTCTTTGACGCTAGCCCTGAGGGGCGCTAAAATTTCCTCCATTTGTGGATCAGCCATGTTGTCCAATAGGAGTTTTAACTTGATATTCCTGTGCTTTTTGTTGCTACCCCAACGTGTGCTATAAAAGTGAACAAATGAATTATTTATTGCACATGGACCACTAGGATTTGCGCAATGTGGCACGCGACAGATGAATCTCGTTAGTGAAAGTGCGGTTTTCGTGCGGGTAATTGCAACACTTGCAATATGTATTGCTTTAGGTAATAACATGCCACGTGAGCAATATTTTCAAATCATTGCAAAATAATACGTAATTAAAGATCTTCTGCATTCATGAAATGCAACAATTATATATTTTTAAATGATAAAATCTGCCATGAGTTCTAACCTTTAAGCGCACTTTCCGGATACTTGTCAAAAGTTGTCACGTTTTAAAGGTATTTAACCTTTAAATTCATGAATTTCGTGAATTTAATTTAAGAATCTTTGAAATTTTGCAAAACTTTTATTTTAACGTGAAGGTACTTAGCAAATAATTTTTTTTAATTATGGCTATAATTTTTGGACTAGCACTCCACAACTCTAGGGTGGCGCTCTCCATAAAAATTTTTATTAATTTTGCAATTACCGAGAATATTATTCAAGAATAATTTTCCATTTCATGATTTTGAAATATTATTTGATTAAATCGTAATTGTAATATAAATGAATTTGTTTTAATATGAATTATTTAATATTTTAGAATTTACAAATTGATGTTGCACAAAGCAAAGGGGGCGCTGCTCGATCATCATATTATCTATTAAGTATTCGTCTTATGAATTTGTCCATGGGTTGTTGTTTTCACTGATCAACTTCCACTGTTTCTAGTCATTTTGTGCGTGACGTAGAGAAAGCGTGTTAATGTAAGGAGATCAAGTACTTGTTGACAAAACGTCACCGCCTACGTAATTAATAGACGCATAATTTAATTTCGGATGGATTAGGCCAAGCTTAAAGCAATTATATAAGCGGGCAGCATCACCGAAATGGAGCCACGCAATGCGTAGATGCGAGTAGCTCTTCTAAACGGTCGAGCCCCTAGGTCAGAATCCACGACCGAATCGAGTGAAATTACTTTCTCATCGAATCGAATCCAATCGGAACGGGGAACGGCGTAAGTAAAATGTCAACCGTATCGAATCGTGTGCACTGAACGCTGAACGGGCAGTCAACAATCAGCGCCCGAACGTGCTGCAAGTGCACACACAGCAGCTCCTCACACGGTGATTGTTTTCATGCTGCAGGGCACCAACAACATGCGAACGCATGCAGCAGCAGCCGTCGGTGATAAACGCCTTCCGCTCGACTCGTACATCTAGAGCGGCCGATCGAGCATCGATAGAGAATATGTGCACGAAATATTTCGGCGTGACCCTTGTCAATTAAGCCTTGATCTCGACGCCTGGCGCTGGTATGGTCAATGCTGCGCCGCCCGACCGAGAGAGTGTCCCCCTGTCCCATTCGAGTGTGCTGTTCGGTGCGCGCTCCCAGCAGTTGAACGCCGCGCGACGCTGATAAGACGTCGCTGAAACAATCGAGCATTGTGGAGCTGTGCTTTTCGGCGGGCACCAATGTCAGCATGCAGCGCGCGACCCTCGTGAGCAGCAACATGCAGAAGGGCAGCATGCTGGTGGTGCGCGAGCCGGCGCACGAGAAGGAGACGATCCATTCGGGCCAGTTCATGGTGTCGCACTTCGAGGCGGACGCGCAGGACGACGAGGACGATCTCGCCGTGCCCGTGCCCGAAGTCGCCGAAATCAAGAACGAATTCGTCGAGCTGGTGCAGCGCAAGCCGGCTGACGATGGCCGCCTGGAACGCAGCACCAACACGTGCCGGAAGCTCATCGTGCGCACGCCAATTGGCATCGATACCAGCCTCGCGAAGCTCTTCCAGTGCATGTCCCTGGCGTACAGGTAAGCGGCAACAGCAACGCGCATTTGCATGCCGACTCAAACTGGTACAACTAGTTGTTTACATCGTAGTTGATGGGTGTGTTTACACTTCAAAGTGCAGCCTTGATAACGCACCCGCTCGGCCAAACAAACAGCCATTTGAACACGCTTTTCGTCTCTTTCAGGCAGAAGCTCACGTCGCCGAAATGGAATCGCTTTCGAGGCATTCGGCTGCGCTGGAAGGACAAGATACGTTTGAACAACGTGATTTGGCGATGCTGGCATATGCAATGCAAGTTTACCCACTGATTGGCATTCGTTTAGCATCCAGTTTAAACGCAGACTTTGTTGTTACAGTTATCAAGAAGCAAAACACACTAATCTGCCAGTTCGCATCGCCGTTAGATGTGGATACACACAACAAACCGGAAGCAGTCGTCTTGGAGGGCAAGTACTGGAAGCGCAAGTTGGCTGCCGTTACTGCAGAGTACAAGAAATGGCGAATGTTTTATCGCAATCAAGTGATGGGCCACAACAAAGATGCTGCCGATGCTGTAATTATGATTCTCTCATTTTGGATGCATTATTACTTAAGAAAACGTCGATTCTAGTTGGAACTTGAACTGTTGCAATGGAATTCCCAAACCATGGACGAGAATATGCTCGTGGATGAGGACTATATGGGATTGATGAGCGACACGTTGTTTTCAACAATTACAAATCAGCCTTTTGCCTTCCCAGATACACGAGAAATAGGTAAATGTCTACGGCATATTTTCGATAAAACATTGCTTTAATTTATGTGTTAATTAATATTTTAACATGAAAATTGATATACGTCGTTAACGTGATGTTTCGTCGATGATTTTGCTGTTTTTGTCTAATATTACTAATAGATTTTTGTTTGTTTTGTTTCTGACAGCCAAAGCCGGCTTAGCTGATTTTATTCAACCAAGTTTAGGACCTTTGCAGCCTAATTTGGACGACTATATGGACACGTTTGAACCACTGCAAGGTACTCGTTTTTATACTGTCTACAAAGCAATATTTAATATGAATTTCTGTCTCCTTAGAGTTCATGAAGTTAGCACCAGTACCTGAGGAGCAAGGCGCCGAAAATACGTACAAAAATGATTTTTGGTACACTGACTACATGCATACACCACCCAATTTAGCTGTAAATAGTATGCCTGTATGTATTTTTCAGTTATAACAAATTTAATCCAATTTTTTTGGAATTTAAATGCTTGGATGCTAATTATAAATTTTTGTTTTAGGTGCAACCTCCTGTAAATCTACCCATAGAACCATATCCTATGCAGATCACGCCTCAACAACAACAGCATAGCGAATCTCCCTTGTCGATAAAACCGCCTCAATCACAAATGCCTCCGCCAAAATACATACAATCCACTTCATCGCTCATCTACAACGAACCTGACATGTACAATCCGATGATCTCAAAAGCGCAACAGCCGATGCAGAAAAATGCAATGGAACTGACGCCTTCTAAGTCGTTTGCAAAGCCCATGTACATGTCGCAACCAGTCAATATTGCTTCAAATTTGTGCACGAACAATCAACAAATTCAAGGTATAAAATCCGGCTCTAAGAGGAAACATTTATTTAATATACGATTTACCGTAGATACTCAGGATATAAGTTACAAAATAAACAGTCAGCCAGCACAGTCGAGTCGAATAGCATCGACACCGCCTTCTGAGAGGTACAAATTCACGCAGCCTGCTTTGCCCAACATCAAATTCACATCACAGCAGCCATCTGCAAGCTTCACATCGGTCGTTATCGACAACAAAGTAAGATATCATTCATATTATGCATCTTGGGTGCTTAAATTAATCTCTGTGTACATTCGTATTGTAGAAGGACGAAAAACCGGCTGTAAAACCACGAAATGTGACCAGAGGACGACCGAGATCTCGGTCGAATACCCGCGAGACGATCAAGAAGCCCCCGCTGTTATCAGCCGTTAGCGATCCCTCGCTGATCACAACGAGCAATAGTGCCTTGCTGACGCAGTTACTTAGAAGTAAGTTTCAGTACAATTTTTATTGATTTCTTATATTATTATTGGCTATCAATGTCCGAGTGTGAAACCGTGATTTTCCTTTCGCAGATAACGAAGCGAGCACATCAACAAACCAAAGAGCGATAATGCCTCTCGAACGCAACTCATATGTTCGCGTGAAAGAGGAGTCCGTTCCGATACAAATCCTTCCGCAGCCGACGCCGACCACGCTCATAATAACTCCAGTCAATATGACGCCAATTCGACCTGCAGTTAATTACGAACCTGTAAGTTATTGAAGAATGATTTCTCAATTTTTTGAGCTATATTGAAGCCGTTTCAGGTCATGCTAAACGCACCTAATAATAGTCCTGGCATACCTGATAACACATCATCCATAAACTCCCCAACGCCTTCTCAGGATTCATTGGGTAGTCCAACACGAGAATCCAACCGGGATCATCGACGTGCGGGCCATATTCACGCCGAGCAAAAACGGCGCTATAATATCAAGAATGGTTTCGATATGATTCATTCATTGATACCGCAGTTAAATAAGAATCCTAATGCTAAGGTATCTGTGGTGCTTTTTCTGGTATGTTTTCTCCAATTTTAACGCTACTTATTTTTGTAGTTAAGTAAGGCAGCTATGCTACAAAAGGGTGCTGAATACATAAGGCAGCTGAGGACTGAAAGAAATACGCTCAAGGACGAAATAGATAGCTTGAAAACACAAATTGAAACATTAAATGCTTCCATTAGGTATGTAATTTATATTACATTATGAATTCGTTTTAAACTTTTAAAATTTTCAGTAACTGCCAATCATTATTGCCTGCCACAGGGGCTCCAGTATCTCGTCGTACTGATAACAAATTGCAGGAGATGTTTGATGAATATGTACAAAGCAGAACCAGAGAAGATTGGAAATATTCGATCGTATCCTTTTTTCACCTCTAAAATTTAATTTTTCGGTTTTTAGAAAGCGCAATTCTTATATTTTTCCTTGATTGCAATATCAGTTCAGCTTATTATTTCAGCCACTACTAACATCATTTACGAACGTGGTATCAGCCAGAAGTATAGACGACTTATACCGATCAACAATGCTATGGGTAGAGCAACATTGCACGTTGGCAGATCTAAGACCAAGTAAGTATTATTCTAAATTTTAGACGATTATTTTAAGAGGACCTGTTTAAATCCTTTCTCTCCATGTTGCAGTCGTACTCAATTCCTTGCGCTATGTGTGCACACAAACCGATATTCTATCCAATCCAGAAAAACTACCAGACGAGGCTCGTGAAATTATCAAGACTCGACGCAATCATCCATCGCCGCCTTGATAATTAACCATGATTATGTGCTATGCACGTAAATATACCGTGTATATTTTCGTACTAATCGTATTGGTAACCTAAGCTCAAGAAACGTTGATACAACCTAATGCTAGTGAGATATAATGTTAATAATTGAAAGAGAGATATATCTTTATATTTGGTAATGGATAACGGACAATATATTTTAGGAACGTCTTGCCATATTTTGTTGCAATATAATCGATTTTTATATTATATAAAAGTTATTACAGTTGTTAATCTAGTTTATTGTAATTCCATACGAAACATCGAAATTAATTACTCACATTCTTGGTCGTGTAGAACTTCAATAGATTGTTGTTGCCAGATTAACTCCCACAGAGCTGGAGTCATCAATAATCCAACGATGCAGATGCCGCAAACGACTGAACGTCAGGGAATGAACCTTCTCATCTAAAAACGAGTTCTATAATTTAAAACATAAATGTCTCATTATTTGGTGATACAAACCCAAACATAATCAGCTTCAGTGTTGACTTCCTGAAGTTGTGCAACTGTTTTGAATGCTCTCTAAGGCACTAACGCCTATACTTTCATATACATTTCAAATACTTAATTGAAGGAGATATCTCTGGTCCAAGATTAACTTCAGCTTCATGCAATGCTTTACTTTCTCTACCTTATCATTGTCCTGCCTAAAACCACCTACAAATATGGCATTAGGATTCAGTCCGATGGTGGTGTATTTGGATCAGACTTTGTTTTCCTTGCTTGTCTCCTTTAAATTTCACCTTGTCTGTGGATACTTTATATTCTCGATTTAGTTCATTGCACGTAATTATATTTTGAGCTAGTCTAAGCTTTAAAATTTCGAAGATTTGCGTTATAATTATGGTCCAAAACAAAACGTTGCACGGCGACCTCTGTTTGACCTTTGACAACCGAACATTAGTATGATAAAACATTTTATTATTTCATAAAAATTTTGATGTGGGAACTTGAAAATTGATAAATATAAGCAAAATTAAGCCAGAATATTAAAATTTTTAAATTAATTTTGTTATAATAACTGTTTTATTCGGTTGCTAGGCACACTCTTCTAACTTATACACTGGCGAGAGAGATGCAACGATGTAAAAATTGCAAATGGTGGCCCTACATGGAAATAAACGGGCCGTAACTAAGATAAATGAAATTAGAAAGAATGTCTGTGATAGCTTCACAAATCAAAAAATCAATGTATTTTTGAGATAACACTGGACATTTTCAACGAATATTCACGAATATTCACGAAGAAATTCGAATGACTTTGTTTTGAATCTTCTACAAGAGTTTCTGATTTGATCCCACAAAGAAAATGAAAATCGAATGGAAAATGAATCAAAAGTAAATTTCCATTACCTCCTGATCAGCTATTAAGAATTACAGGTAAAATGGCATAAAGCACGAAATTATTATAAATCATTATAAAGGGCTGCAGCTAATCCAGTGTTATCTTATGGCACTGCGTAAATGAATTAATCATATAAATGCAGTTATTAAACAAGGTTTGAGACAAACAAATGCTTCATTATTTTTTATTATAGATTCATCATATGTGGTTCAAGGCTCTAGTCATACATTGATGGCGGAAATCAATTAGACTACTAGAGACAAAACAGTTTGTTGCTACTAATATCAAAAAGATGGTCCAGGGTTTTTGCTGCAGCTTCCAATGTTGCAGGTAATTAATGAATTATATGTTTAAGCACTTCATTACTGGTTCATTCTATATGGGAACAAACAATAACTCATGACATTTATTGTTACATACTAATTAATTTACAAGGATTCTTGTAATCTTGGCTACATGTTAAAAGAATTCAAATGGCATTGAACATATTGAAATGGTGGCCAAATATTATGTGAAATGTCTGCAGATGCTTAATTTATTATGTAAACAATTAGTTAATGCATAATTATTTATATTATTACAGAGTGTGAAAGTAATTACTATCATCTTCATATGTTGGAAGAATTGAATTAAGTTAACTTGTTGGCACTACACCATCGAACATACTAACCGCCAGCAACAAATTACGACGTGTAAAATGCAAATGTAATATCGGGCTGTTCTTGGTGGCGTAGGACCACAATAGATAGTTGTCGCCGGTCTTAACTTCCGGGTTGTGTGATATATTAACGTCCTCAGAGCTGGAGTCATCAATAAGCTTGTTAAAATCCCACATCTTCACATTGCAATCCAGCGATCCGGATGCTAAAACATTTCCACAACGACTGAACGTCAGGGAATGAATTGGCTTTGTATGACCATTGAGTTCAGCCACCAAATGGCCATGGGCTAAATCCCAGATGAGAATATTGCAGTCAGCGCCAGCTGAGGTAAGATATCTGCCGCAAATGCTGAAGGCTAAGGCGTGAATTGGTGATTTATGGCCGGTCATCAACCGAACGTGATTGCCGTTTGTAACATCCCACAAGCAAACCCTTCGGTCGCTTGATCCAGTTGCAATGTAATTCGAATTCGGGTGGAATTGTATTACCTGCAATATTAACATTGAGCAACATATAAGACGAAAAGTAACATGCTTTCTAACTCACGTCAACATCAGAGAAATGCCCAGCGAAGATTCGTAATTGTTGATAATGGTCAGTTGCCCATAATCGAGCAGTCCTATCATAAGAAGCTGTGGCAAAATAGTAACCATGTGGTGAAAACTTGACGTCCCACACTGGGTACATGTGACCCTTGTACACGACTAAGCAAGACCATATCTGAAGGCTCCATAGGCGAATAGTCCCATCTTCGGAGCAACTTAGCAGAAGGGTGCGATCAGGCGAGAATGAGACAGCGTAGACATTACCACTATGTCCATAAAGGGATCTGGAAGTTTCCCCTGAACGTTCATCCATCATTCTCACCTAAAATCGAATTCATTAAAACGTGAAAACCTCGTTATTGATGCTTCCTACCAAAACATCATCAGCTTCAGTGTTGATTTCCTGAAGTTGTGCAGCTGTTTTGAGTGCTCGAAGTTTTTGAGGTACCAATGTCCATACTTTCACCAAGGAGTCGCTAAAACCGACGGCTAACATACTGGAATCCTCAGTAATTTCAGCGCATGTCACCCTACAATCAAAAAGAGTACAGTACAATGGTTGACGCATGAGAAATTTAATCGTACGTATGATTTGCATTAAGTAACGTATAGCAACAAATTGAAGGGGGTGTCTCTGGCCCAAGATTAACTCTCTTAGAAGCTTCACGCAACGCTTTTACTTTCTCTACCTTATCGTTGTCCTTCCTAAAAGGGTGTTTTTTTATTATTAATTGTTTCCAATTTATAAATAAACTAGTACTTACAAATCCGGTATAGGAATTCGGTCTGGTGGTGGAGCATTTGGATCAGACTTTGTTTTCTTGGAGAAAAGTGGATCTTTCTTGGCCTTCTTTTTCTTGGGCTTATCTGGTGTATCCCCATCGTTCTCCTCCTCGTCTTCAACAGGCGCCGCTAACGACTGAATATCGGGTGCCTTTGGAATTCCGTAATACACCTTTGATTTATTATCCTGGCGAGTTGCCTCGCCAATTATGGCGCCGGAAGTTGCATCAATTTGTGACTTGTTTCTGGCAACACCTTCATACATATCAAAATACAAATGCTCTTGCACAATGTTCATCAATACTGAGGCTTTCTTATCATGCAAATGGCGTTTGAGTAATGATAATGTATCTCTGGACATTCTAATAATGAACTGATTAGATTTAAAGGTGTCTGTTAATTCATTTCCATTCATGTGATCTCTCTTGGTAACCAGGGCCAGTTTTTTGAGGTCATCTTGATAGTAGAAGTCTTGCTCAGGCCCAAATTTATTCATAAGAGCAATTGCTTTCTCAGTATGGCCATTGTACACTAACTCAAGATACATGTGTACAAGAATTGGATACAGTATCATACCCAATTCATGTTTGTAAATATCTAATGAATTCTCCACAAATTGTTTTAGTTCCACAAATGAATCCTCATATTTTTCTGGGTCCCCATCGCTCTTGTATCCAGTTAAAACACTACTCACATCTGACTCCTGTCCATCAAGATTTAAGTCAATATTAGCCTCTTTTTTGAGTAACTCTTCAGTTTCCTGAAAAATATTTATAATCAGTATGCATTTATCAAAATCTAAAAAAAAATAGCACCTTCAGATTGTATTTCTTAAGAACCTGAAGAACGGCCACTAACTGGGTCTTATCAGGTGCTGGTGGATGCATATTTCAGTGTTATTACCGAGCTGTATTTGTAAATAATTTTAATTAAATAACAAGTATCCGATTATTTGATTATTTTAATGGGTAAACACAACATAACCTACAATATTATCCCTGAATGTGGCGTCCTGTGAGAGAAAAATTGTAAACTTTACTCCCTCTGTTTCGTATGCTCTATTTACTGTAAAAATATAATTCATCAGATTCTTCCAAAATTTCTTTACATATTGTGTTTATTTCATTGGAGATGCTCGTCTCCAAGTGGCAAGTGGCAAACCGCGGGAGTAAAGTAGCTACTTTATTCCCTTTGTATAGTCAGGCCGCCGGGTTTTGGTTTTTATGACATATTAGTCAAGTTTCAAACCGCGGGAGTAAAGTCTGTACTTTATTCCCTCATCAATTATCACTTGATTCTACAGTAATACCCCATTAATTGAAATTTCTGTTCATGCAATTTGTTAATATCCTGTTTCCACCACATTTTCACGCCATCGAATTTTAAAGCAGTCATCTATCGCCGTACCAGTCAGTACCAATCCCTGATACCAGCAGAAGTTTGTTCTATGGTTTCAATTTCACCTACGACCACTTGTGTTTCATGTTTTTATGGTAGTAAATAACCGAGTAAAGTTATAAATATATTTATTGTTGTAGAACCATCAAGTATTTAGGTTCTACCACATGTATAAGGAAAGAGATGGATGGGTGCATGTCTTGTATAAATATTCCTGTAAGTGCAATAGGCAAATGAACATAGATATTGTATTTCTTACAAGATCTTTATTTATTGTTGGAGTTTTCACTACCTGTTCAAAGAAATGAACATCTTGATCCTGGAACTTCAAGCAAAATGGATAAGTGGAAAATTATCATGAAATTGTGCAAGCTCTACTATAAGTTGAACATTACCAAATTGATGGTATTGATGGTGCCAGGGACATTTACAAAGCAAAGGCCCCTGCAGCAGGCTCTTGAGGTATTGTCTGAATAATTTATTTCTATACATTAAATATATATAGTGTATGTTACAATGTCTCTTTAGAATCATCCATGCATAGTTGCAGTCTTGTTGACAAATATGATGAACTTCAAGGTATCCGGAACATCTGGAAAGCATCTTCAAGCAGTGTGGGCATCTGCAGCAGTCTCTTAAGGTTTTCTTCAAGGTTTTGGTTGGAGTCTGGTGTACTTGTGAGATTGGATAGCCACTTTGTTTACTCGGTACTGCGTTGGGTGTTCTTTATGTTTAGCAAGTTTGTTTGTTTATTTCTCAGT
>JARJDZ010001099.1:0-55724 GCA_030264555.1 Aleochara sp. GC000083
ATACAATTTGTTTTTATAATTACCACGCAAAAACAGATTGTTTAAGTGAAAGCTTAAATCATGCCCTTTAAAATGCTTTTTTAATCATCAAAATCGGTCAAATAGTTCTTGAGATATATGTAAATACATTTCTTATGGAATTGATTTTACATTATGAGAAAACTTGCAGCTGTTACTTATTTACTCTATTATATTCGACCCTCGTGTGTACTCTGCGGTTGCATTCCTCGCATTCCGATCCCATTGTTCGTTATTTACTTTGCAACTCTTTACTTGTTACTGTGTCAATATTCTATTCATCGCCGCATTCCTTCGTTAAAGGGTTAAATCAAATAATACTCAACCCATTTTTTTGTGGAATGGGGGGATCAAGGTCGTTTGAAACGAACCAGTTCTCTTCTCACATTTTCATCAATATCTCCGAAACTAATGATCCGATTGCATTTTCAGGGATTGTTTATTATATATTCATGGACATATTTAGAGATTTGTAATATCGGAAATCAATTTGTTCATAAATTATTAATGTATATTAACAAGAAGTATTAATTTTTTGAACTAAGAAAAATTAATACGCGATTTTCTCGTAAACGGTTCGGCCGATTTCTACCAAATTTGGAATATAAACTAATATCACCAAGAAGCATAACATATTCCTAGTGGAGGAGTTGTAATGACCGAGGTAGCACTTTACTATGAAAAAATGAAACAATCGGTTTGTGGTAACTGAAATATGAATATGAAATGAAAATATAACAACAATTTGAACTTTTTGAAGTCAATGAGAGACCGAAAAATAACTAGGTCTCAAGAAAAAAAGGATCCATTTTCAAAAATCATACTTCTATTTATAGTAAGAAACGGATGCATCTGAATAGTTTTTAACGTTAAAGTTGTCGTTATTCTGAAGAGAATGCTCATATCTTATGAAAATCCGAAAATTAAACTGTAAATTTTTCCAAGTTTCAAGGTTTTTACTTTCGACTTTGTCGTTTAAGTTTAGGTGATGACCATGAAAGTTAAGTACAAGGACTGATTTCGAAGATTATTTTATCAATTATCTGTTATTGTCTGATATACCAACATTGTGATCATAAAAGCTTGTGGGACCAGCCACTCACCAATTTGGTCCACACTATTTTGCTGGATAGTCCATACAAATTGGGACATCTGAGTCCAAATGTTAGGTATTTGTTTAAGGTGTACTAACAATACGCTATACAATAAAGTCCAATTGGACTGGAATAGAATTAATAAGTATGAAGTTACAAAAATTTAAGCCTGAACTACAATTAAGGAAATCATTTCAGAAAAATGTAAGAGCATTTTCAAAAATTCATTTGCAGCAATCCCCTCAACTTCTTGGATCATTTATAAATCAACAAATGACTTTACCTTCAGAATCCAAGGTTTTAAAATCTTTACTATTACTATTTGTTTGTAATGTTAAAGGTGTTCTTGTATCGAAGAAGAATATCTGTACCTAATGAGGATCTGAAAATTATAATGCAAACTTCTAGAAGATTGCAAAACTTTCAACTTTGCGGTTTAAGTTTACAAAGTGCTGTAAAGTAATTCTCTCGACAATATAGAGTTCATGTACCCACAGATTTCGAAGGTTGTGTTCATAAAATGTCGATAAATAATTCACAAGTTATAATCGACAGGAACTTTAAATGAATTTCAAGTATGAATTCAAGAAAAACATTTTCAAAGTGAATTTCAAGTATGAATTTAAGAAAAACGTTTCCAAAGTGTAGATCAACATAACATTTGGATTTTAGTTACAGTTTTTAACAGTTTTCCAATGTATAACATTTCTTTAGTTCTATTTGTGTGTACATACATTGATATTCGGGCCTCATTAACAATTTGATTAACCGTCAAAGTCTTAGTGAAGAAACTGCCATTTCGCATTTACATGTAATCATAACCGACCAATTTTAATACTTTCCAGATAATGTCAATCATTTGAGGCCGAGTAATTCCAGTGCACAAAATCGTAAACGTTCCTCGCCTGCGCTCGCATTTATTTAAAGTAATTTGTGAAAAAACAAGTAGGCGCTGATTACAAAACTGCAGATAACGACTCAACAGGGAGTCGAAAACACACTAACAATGCGTCCGTGATGGCGACAAGAGAAAAATCAAAGCCTGCACGCGTGCACACACTTTATTCACATCTATCTCTCGCCATACACCCACACTGCAAACGCCGCTCTCGTGAGCACACATCCACACAAATTGTGCGGAAATACGACGACTGACTCGACGCGACTGAGAACTGAATCGTAGATACCTATCTTTTTTAATTATCGCTTTAATTAAAATTGGCTTTATACCACCACCCACCCTTCCTCGTTTCCGCCATCTCCCTCTGCCTCGACCATCACGTTCTCGTTTCTCTTTTGCTCCACCGAGGGCGACCAGCCCGAAGAGCAATGTGCCAACACAAACACGTAACATTCGCGAATGACCAGCACCATTCGCCACCGCCACCGCCGTCGACGAAGGAGGCCACATCCAATGGGATATTCAATTAAAAACCAAATTACGAAACTGCCAGTAGTAGTTCAGCCTTCATTGTTTTTTCTTCTTCAATCCACTTCTTCTTTTTTGCTTCCTTCTGCTTGCGTGCAGCAGCCAACTTTTTCCAGGCGCCGATACACCCTGTAGATGCGGAGATGGCACCATGGAACAAGGTGGAATATAAAGGGTATTCATCGCTCATGAATCGAGTAGCGAGACGTTGCGAGTAATTTAAGCAAATCCAATTTGCATATAATTAAAACCATCATGCCGCGCGTCTATCTCTATCCAATCTATCTGCGCGTCTGCATCGCCAAACGGACGCGCGTTTCTCATTACACACTTTACACGATTTTCCACACGTGAGTGTTTTAGTAAAAGCGCGCGTACAAGAACGGCCCCAGCCCGATGTGTGCAAGTCGAGTAAATCCCTCTTGAATGCACGCCACTCGAGGAAAAGCAATTATTGCATTACAATGCCCGTATATTTTAAAATTTTAATTAAATAATTAATTAATTACCACTGCTGGCTGGATTGCTCCACGGTGTTTATGATGCCATAAATATCTGTGCGTACACGTATAAATATATTGCTAATTATTTAATTACGGTAATTGCGAAAAATGAGCGCTAATTCTAATTATGCCGTGATGGATTGGAATTGCTGCAATTCTGCATTGGAAATTGAAAATTTAATTCAATTATTTCAATTTAATGCAATACACCAGCAAAGTTTATTGCCATTTTAATGTATACATCTTTTCAAAATGATCACTTGTTTTGAAACCTGTATGTAATCAATAAATCAATCAATAAATGAATACCTAGATTTGATGTTATTATTTTACTAAAGATGGACATATTTACATATTTACATATTTATTGGTTCCACTAGAACAAAAGTTTTTAAAGTTTTTTGAAAAAAAGGCTAAATCATTATCGTTTTAAGAAAAACATTTTGAATGAGTAATTTTGATTTTAAAATAATATTTATTCGACTAGTAAGGTTCCATAAAGAGGTCAAATCTACCAGATATAATAAAAAACCACAAAGTACTACGTAAGAAAATATAGTATCTATTTCATTATTAAAATTCAAGTAATTCTTATGAAAAAATTTAAGGTCAGATACGATATTATGAAAGCACAACTCTTTAACTTTTGAAATTTCCAAGAACGAACCTGATATCTCAATTAGTTTTAAAATTATTCAATTTTGTTTGAAGCCAGTTCTATTTTTGTATTATTAATCTAATATGGAAAATTTTACTTTAATATATTTTTGTTAATATCTCAAAAACGGCCGCTCCGATTGTTTTCAAATTTTCACCATTTATTTATTATATAATTATCAATAAATTTCCAGATTTTAAAGTTATTCTGTCGGTTTGTTAATAAATTATTAATTGTTATGTTTAAAATAGAGTATACAACAAAGTTTGTACCAAATTTTCTCCAAAACGGCTTCAGCAATTCTTACCAAATTTGATACATGGTTAATTCTAGGTTAAAAGAACATTTTTCTTGAGGCGACAGCCGTTGGAACTGCTTGGTGGCGGTTTTTTGAAAAAAAGGAAAGTTCGAGTTTTCAAAAATTTTTATATCTCCGAAAGTAATGGACCAATTCGGATGATTTAAACGGCATTTATGGTATTTTAAGAAAAAAATAACATTTATCATGATCCAGAATCTGTGCGGGACTAAGAAACACCGGAACTTGTAAAATGGGATAACTAAAAATGCAAATTTTTCACCTTTTATCACTCATTTAATCAAATCAAGTTCTGAATGCGACTGATTACATCTCTCTATACTTTTCACTTCAAAAATTAGGATAACTAAGTGTTTCGACAATAAATATCCATTGTAAACTTATGGACACGTCCAACGGTATATCCTTCTGCACTCATGCTTGAAAAATGTAGCCACCAAAGCAAAAGCAAACAATATTACATCTGATGGGTATCGTCACCAATGGAAATCCCTAAAGTACACAACGTATCCTCAAGTTCACATTTTACTAACAACAATTCGAAGCTTCTTCCTCTTCTCTCTCCTTCAAATCCTTACCAAGTCAGAGGAGGATAAACTCGACATTTCCTGCTAGCCATGCGGACACGTTAAGCAAGAAGGAATTATCCTTTTTTCAATTTTACAACATACGCATTGTTTGCACGGTTTTCCCCCTTGCAGTCTTAGATTCGCGGCTAAATGTAAGTGTGAGAGCATATGTGCTGTGGAATAGATTTAGGAGTGTTGTGCGACATCGAGGAGAAAACAATGCACATAAAAGTGTAGATTTAAGCACCGAGGATGACTGTAAATTCAATAAGATTTAAGACAACCGCAGTGGCATTTTCTTCTCAAAGATTTTTATTATTTACTCTCTTACATATCACCAACAAATACGCAGATACGTTTCTATAGATTTCACAATCAAGAAGAGAGACTCGAAATTGAACTTCCAATCCGATGGAATATAGTTAATTGCTTGGCGTTCGCTTGGAGGAGATTTTACATCCATCCATCTTGCGCCCGGATGTACATCTGAAAGCACTCAGATTCATTAAATATCACAGCTTAGGAGCCTTAATTTGCAGCGCGCAAATGTGCGCGCGAATGTAGTTGTTGTGCAATTAGGCGAAATTGCAAAATTAAATATTCAGCGCCGTCGTGTTTTCCTCGCGCGCGCGCGCGCTAAACACCGAGTTGCCCTACTGCTAATCCTAAACGTGCGAATGTATAATACATCTTACACATTTCTAAGTGCACGAGCGAGCAACTCCACGCTGCGAAATGTGTTGGTTGAGCCGTGAAAGTGAAGACACTTTGTAGAGCGCAAAATTGGAATTGCGCTTAAATATTGAGTTGGTCACAATGAAAGCTGTACATGAAATTTGCATCTTGGAACTTTTTGAGAAGCACTGCTTTCTATTCGGAAGAGTGCTAAACATATATCCAGAAGACTAATGATGATCGACTAATGATAAGTGACTGAATGGTAATGTTTGTTTGCTCGAATGCCATGTCTGGAATATCAAACTTATATGGCACGTTGCTAAATGATAGAAGGAAAATGAGGAATTTCCATTAGGTTTGTTTAAGTATTAACGGCGCTGATGGCTAAAAATATCATTCAGTCGGGATGCGGATCAAATGTACCTGTAAATTACAAGCTGTGTTCACATTCGGAATGAAGTAAACAACAAAGCAGTTGTTGTTTCTTTTACAGAATTGGAGGTAATGAAATGCTCGACTAGCAGTAAGCCGTTTGCATTTTTATGAGCATCACATAAATTTAATGTGTTAATGAGCGCCGAAGAGAAGAAATCAGCGCGCTCTTCGCTGCTGAGTGCGCGAGGATATAATGGAAAACCCGCCCGGATGAATGAGAGACTGGGATATTGAGTGCATTGGATGATGGCAGACGAATGCGCTGGGAACACATTACGCACACAAGCGGCCCATTTAAATAATAATCCAATTCAATTGAAAGCAATCTAAATCTATGCGCGCAGATAGCTCAACTACTCAACTAATCCGAGCCAAAGCCGGCCGAAACAAATCAAACTCGACTAAAGTAAAGTAAAGCAATCTTTGCAATTGCTTCATCTTTAATTCATTTGATTTCACTTCGCTTCGGCTCGATGTAAAAACCGAACAGCGCCATCCCGAGTTGAATGCTCGACGGGGAAGCAAAAAAATAGACGAATTGCTTGCTTACTTGCCATCAAGGATATTGAAATGAAAAACAGTTCAATTCACTTTTTGCACTCGTGTGCAATACACTCCAGACGAAAAACTACCACTAATGAACATTCGCTGAGATACAGATCTAAGGAAATTTGAAATTTGGAGCTGATGATTGATAATTGTCTATCAAACTATCTAACTTTTGGAGCAGGTTGGATTGGTTTATGATTTTTGAGTTTAGCTAACTAACAAACTAACTTTTGTAACTGTCAACCAGATATCAACTGTAATTTTCATTGCCTTGCGTTGTATATTGCGTTGTAAAGAAGGAAAATTGTTCTTAAATTTCAAAATATAAATGACAGAAAAACTATTAAATTACATTGAAAGTTGATAGTTTTATTAAAGAGCATTCCAAAAAAATAAGAACATTCTAATGATTGCAACAATTATTATCTACAATATGGAATACTCTGAAAAGCATTTAATATTATATCCAATCCTTTTAACTGTCTTGCATAACTGATAAAAAGTTGAGCAATGAGCCAAGAAACGAATGTGTATAATATTGAAATCAGAAATAAAAGTTTTGAAATAATTCAAAATTACTATTAAGAAACATTGTCTATGATATATATTGACCAAAGAAAAGTATACCAAACTTTTGGAGCAGAATTTTGTTTTATTATTTTTGAGCTATTGTGAATTTGTGTTTGCAGGAAAACAAATTGAAAACTTATCAAGAGCGCTAACAAATTATTTTGAAACTTTTAAACAAGTGTATTCCATATCACAACATTATAATGATTGCTCTTAGTATTTTACAAGATATGAAATGGATTAAAAATATTGAATTGTAATAAAGACTAGGCCATTTAGTATCATATTCAATCCATTAACTGTCTGGTATAACTGAAAAAAAAGTTGTATAAAGTATAAGCACTAGTTTTCAATTATGAATCAGAGATCTGTTTTAAAATTATTTAGATTATAGGAACACAAATAGAAACATTTATGAAAAAAAATATTAATATTAGTAACGACTTATTCAGAACAAGTTTAAGAAGAATATTGTTGTTTGAGATTACAAAACTTTGAAAAGACCAAATGATAAAAAGTTGCACAAACAGATGCAAAAGTTCCAAGAAAGGAAAGTGCTAAATATTGATGTGAAAAACACAGATATAATATTTAATTAATGTAAATGTTGTATACGAAAATAAATTGTTCCTAAATTATAAGCTAAAATTCAAGGCTAAAGTTGCTAAAGTAAACGACAAAAAGGATAAAAGTCCTCATGGAAGAAAATACATAGTAAATAATATTATTGAACTGGTTATAACTGATTTGTCTGAGGTTAAAAAACTTTGAAAAGTATTGATCAGTATTGATTGAAAATTTACATCAAATTCAACAAATAAACTATTTAGCATAACTTGTGAAAAGTTAAATAAGTAGATGCAAGTTCCTAGAAAAGGAGGTGCTAAATATTTTTAAATGAAAAACAATGTTCAAATGGATTAGTTAGTTTAAATTTAAATTCTTTATGTAGAAATACAAATTGCTCCTAAATAATAGGTTCAAATTCAAGGAATTGCAGAGCAACTAACGAATTATTTAAAGGCTAAAATTTCTAAAAGAAGACTAGTCCATAATAAATAAGAACATTGTCCTGATTATAACTATTGTTTTCTTAGAGAAAACTTGGAAAAGCATAGAAAAAAGACTGACTTAATATTTATAATAAATCCAATAAACTAGGATGACCCAATAGAAGAGTAGCCTATGGTAATTAACAACATCGGCTTGAATATAACTAATTTATATTCAAAATCTAAATTTAAACAATTAAAAAGATGAATTTTAATTGGTAGATTGACAGATTATTTGATATAATAATGAAATTTAAACCGTATTGAATTATTTTGTAACAAGTTGTCTATTTAGCAATCTCAGATGACTGAAAAGTTGTGTGAGTAGGCGCAAGTGCCAAGAAAGGAAAGTGCTAAACGTAAACAATAATTAGTCGAAGGAAATTTGTGCAAACATTCGGACAACAATGATCTACCGGAATTGGACACGGTGAGCGGCTAATTTGCATTGATTTACTCTCCCAGCACGGACTGCACGAACTCGAAACTGATTGTGAGTATGTGAGAGGTGTTAATTGTTGCTAGCAAATGTATACGAGCTCGTGTCGTCATCTCGTGTCGCATTCATAAATAAGTCATAAATAATTCACGCCGTTAGCGCTAATTTGTTTTGCATCTGCATCTGCTCGACAGTTGAGATAATATGTTCGGTTGCACATTTGCAACGCACTCGGACGAAATGCGTTCAGCGTGCGTCTCTAATTACGGAGAGCAAATAAAAAGGTGTCTCGCGTCTAATTGATTACATTTGCATAGCCCAAATTGCGGACATACTGTGCGTACGCCGCCGCTGTCACTGCTGCCAGCAGGGCGTATAAATTCATGTAACTAATGACTGCGTGCACATCTATGCGTAAACAAAGTAGCAGACACATTGTACTTGTGCAATTTGCATGCACCTGTACGCGGAGGTGCAGAAATGGCAACACCAACCAGCATCAACTATTTCCAGCCGAGCAAAATGCTAAACGAATCACTAATGCAAATGTTTGTGTTTGTTCTGCAAGTAATTTACCGCTCGTAAATTATTTTCTCATTGCTAATCAACCTGATTTGTACGCTAATTAGGCACATGTAATTAGATTTTTCATGCGAACGTATCCTGTCAAGTTGTTAATTCAAATCCTGGTTGAATTGATATCAAATGCATGTATGTACATTCAAAACTGTAAAATTTGTTAGAACAAAAAGTCAGAATATTTATACATATCAGACACAATAAATATTGTTAATTAGGATTGAAAGCTTAAATTAAATTGTTTAATCCCATAACTTTTAATTAGTCTGATTTCCAACTTCCAACTTTGAGATTCTGTCTGTATCTGATTAATTACTACAGTATTTTAACTTTTTCAGTTATATCGGTCGGTCATTGAATGTCTAGTTAAATTCTCAACTCAGAACTTTTTGGAATGTTCAAGCAAATGTAATTTAGTAACTTTCATATCTATTACAGCATCAGAGTATTATTAAGTAACTTCAACTTCAGAATGTCTAAGATTCTGTCTATTTGAATAATTACTATTTAGCTTTTTGAGTTATATTAGGTGTTTATAGTCGTTAAATGTATAGTGAAGTTCAGAACTTTTTTGAATGTTTAAGGAACTATAATTTATTAACTTCCACATCTATTACAGTTTCAGAGTATTTTTAAGTAACTTTAATTTCAGAATGTCTTCATCAATAGAGAACAAAAAGTCAAAATGTCTGTCTATATCTACAGGATATCTTTGCAAATCAGACAAAATACTATTGTTAATTAGTATTAAAAACTTAAATCAAACTGTGTGATCCCATAACTTTTAATTACATTAATTTTCAACTACCAACTTTGAGATTCTGTCTGTATCTGATTAATTTCTAAAGATTTCTAACCTTCTGAGCTATGTTACAAGTGTACAGTTATTGAATGAATAGTTAAGTTCTGAATTCAGAACTTTTTTGAATGTTCAAGCAACTGTAATTTTGTAACTTCCATATCTATTACAGTTTCAAAGTATTTTTAAGTTACTTCAACTCCAGAATGTCTTTATCAATAGAGAACAAAAAGTGAAAAGAACAGTCTATATCTACAGAATTTTTATGTAGATCAGACAAAATACTATCTTTAATTAGTATTGATAGTTTAAATCAAATTGTGTGATCCCATAACTTTTAATTACTCCGATTTCCAACTTCTAACTTTAAGATTATGCCTTTATCTGATTAATTACTATGGTATTTTAACTTTTGGAGCAACGTTAGAAGTGAACAGTGATTGAAAGTATAGTTAAATTCTCATCTAAGAACTTTTTTGCATGTTTGAGTAAATGTAATTTATCAACTTCAACATCTCTACCCATTTCATAGTATTTTTAAGTAACTTCATCTTCAGAATGTTTTTATCAATAGAGAAAGTTCATTATAAACATTTTGAATTTCAATTTAAACCTCATTAAACAACTTTCGTTACTTCCTTAAACAGTTCGAAACAAATTATTGTGAAGTTAATTATACCTTAAAATATAACTATCTAATTTAGTTCATATCTTCACTTTTACATCACGGATGCATAAACTTGTTCATAGCAATGAAATGGTAAGTGACCATAAAAAGTGCAACAAAGAAGCACGTGCAACAAGTGTATTTTATGCATCCAAGTTCACTTGGCAAAAAGCAAGCTCTACTTGCTTCTGGGAGATTAACAAGAAGCTTAAATTACACCATAATTATCCCATTGTATTAACATGATATCATAAGGCACTCGAACACATAGGAAATTTATGAAACCAATGTCACCTCCACCATTGTAATGGACACCATTGGCCCTCAACTCTATCCTCTCTGCTGGTGAATTATTGCTTGATTACTGCGACATAGAAATGATGGCCGCATATACCAAACGTAGATGACTTACAATATCTCACAAGTGCACTTTGTGCCTGGAGGCGGCAACATTCGCAGATGCAAATGGAAAGGAACGTCCTCCGCAAACACACATACACACACTCTTGTCGATGGTTACTAAATGGCAAATGGCATATGTGCCAAATGTATATTCGATGTTCGGCTCCTAATGCATGTAATGCATTCGAGTCAAACTATTCCAAGGCGCGCAGAAATGCAGCCCAGCATTGGTCAGCATTGAGCAGCGTCAGTGCTCGACTGCGGAATATTAATTGATAAACAACAGCAAGCACTTCGTCTCCGAGCTCATAGTCATTAAATGAACTAATGATCTCCTACGAACAATATACATTACAATGGCATTAACTCATTACGCCCGTCGAATTAAACGCGATTAAAAATTTATCTGCAATTTAATTCATGCTTTATGAATGCCATTGTATGACTCAATCAAACTGATGTGTAACTCATTAGTAGGATGCTTAATTATTGATGGTGCTATTAATTTGCTTACCAACACAATATATAAATGAATTTTAATCACGATGTATATTTATGTCTTGAAATATGAAAATAAACTTTAATTATCTGCGAGAACTTACTGAAATAATGAGTAAATGCAGTTCATACGATGAAATGAAGACAAATAATTGATGAATCTGATGAAATTTAGAAGACGCTGTTGATGTGGAGCTCAAACTTGCGTATGCACGTACAAATTAGATAGTAATCTCTAATCCTCGAGATGATTAAGGACGAGATTGAGGATGCTCGCTCATCAAGTGAGGTACGGGTAGGAAATTAACAATAACAATTACCAGCCAGGAGCACAAGACGCGTGGAACACACAAGAGGGTGATTGGAATTATGCTCAGTTATAATGCTACTCCCGTAGTTTCAGTCTAAGCGTATATAGTTGCTATGTAGCTCCATTCCTGCTTGAGGAGGATCGGCTGGATTGCAGGGACGAAAGGATTCATCCCGGGTTGCAATGAACGATGTTAAGAGCGCTTTCCTAGGAAAGGAGTTTCATCAATTTCCTTCGCCGAAAAGCGATTATCTCTAGGTTTCTTAGGAGTTCCTCGGATGCGAGTTGATATGCACATATTTAATAATGAATTGAATTAATTCAATTACTTCTTCGTTGTCACAAATCTTGCAGCTGTTTTTTTTTTATTTAGATATGTAATTGTTAATTTGCAAATTCAGTGAGCCACTTACTAACTGTAAGTATAAATATTGTACTGTGGAAATATTGTATGAAAACTTGAATTATCTTTTTTATGATTTGAATCATAGGGGGAATAATTTCCTTCAAAGCTTGAATGATGGGTTCACCAATGTATTGAAGATACAGCTGTTGGACATCATTGTATAAAAGGCAGAGATGAAAGAACAGATGCCATTTCTGTCCAACGAGTGAGTGAGCTACCGAAGAGTGAGTGAATGAAGAGTGCAAAAACAAGTTTGAGACAGCTGGTTTATTCGCTTGCTGAATCTAACTACTTCTTTCCGGTTTTTAAAACGTATCTACAAATTTTGTTTGCAAAATCTTATTAATATTCACCCAGAAAATGTTAATTCTTAAATTTGGAAACCTATCGTCTTGTGCAAAAAATTTGAATGAAACATAAATTATGAAATTTGTGTTAATACGTTCCTGGATATTTCTGCAAAAGCTTACATGAAATGCGACATCTATGAGTGAGCTTTTCGCAATGTATTCTTATGAACGACTATTAAATTGCATTTTATTACAAATGTACCCATAGTTACAAGAAGTGACTTAGTTCATGAAAAAGCTATGTTTGTTTAGGACTACCATGATAAGTTTGGAAGTAATTACTGGAATGTTTTCCATGTTATAGAAGATTAAAAAAATTACTTCTCTTAAGCATCTGATGTTAAGTTGGTGCTTATATACCCAGTCTTTTTGAAGGTAAACCGGGGGTCCGCGGCTGCTCAGGTTAACCGACAAAGTACACTCGATTAAAATCGAAAAATCAAGATAACGGAGTGAAAGTCTCCGGGACGCAATGTCAAAAACCACTGTAGCAGCAACTTGGTCCCTTTTTGATGGTATTCTTTTGAAAAATACAAAATTCATTCTACTTCGCAATTCCCTGCATTTTTCTCATAATTTTTGCAATAAAAATTATTCATGAATTTTAAATACTATTAGTATCCGAATAACTTTTTTTACTGTAACAATCACTTGGTTACTTTTTGCTTCTGGATACATTAAAAAATTACAAAATAATTGATGGTACCTTCAGTATCATTCAAGGTACCATGAATAATACCATCTCCCATGTAAAATATACATATTTTTAATAGAAAAAGTAAAAAAGAAAAATGTATTGAATAATAAGTTTCAGAAGTTTATTTTTAAAAAGCCCTTTTTAGAAATCAAATTACAAATTTTGGGGTGTGGGTCCACGATTGGAAGCAGAGATCTAAAAATTTCCAAGTAATATGGTATCAAATCTTTAGAACAAATTTTCTATTCTATATCAGCTCATTCTTTATTGATAAACACAAAGTAAAATAGGTAACGGATTTGCAGAAAATTTCAATTACATTATATAACAATAATATTAATGGTAAGTTTTAAACAGTAGAAATGTTAGCATCTTCTTTGAATTTTCCAGATATGAAATAAACTTGGGATATCTTCGATTCTTCAAGTTGACAAAAATTGCAGATTGAAGAGTTTTAACCAGATATGTAATTGAAAACAAAGCCACTAGTTTACCAATAAATTTTGAGAAGACCTCAAGTTAAGAAAATATTGATAACGTGGTTTCAACCCTTTAGAACCGATTTTCTACTCTAAATCAGTTAATTCTTCGTGGCTAAACAGAGTAAAATTGATAACTGATTTACAGAAAATACTATAATATTATTTAATGGTAAGTTTTTACTTTACTGTTAAATTCATAACAATTTTCTTAACCATAACAGTTCTGCTCTCGTTAGCTATATAAAAATTCAATAAATGCAAATACTTTCGTAGTTCATGGATTACAACATTTGAGTAGATGCGAAATGTATTTTCATTGAATTGCACTCAATTCGACGAATGCATCAAACCGAGCGCAATAAAAGCACCATCGATGGCACGAGTAGCGCCAGCCAGCAAACACAAGCGGCCCTGATGGAAGATTTAAGTGTAAAATATATTCGTGAGTGCATTCCCTGATATTCCGTTTATCGTGCGGCTGTATATCACCGGCAGGGATAGCAGTTGCATCAGCAGTAGTCCTAAACTTTGCCGCCCCCATCCTTCGGGTGTGCTGCCCCCGCGAGAGGGCGGCGGAAATCGGGGAAAGGAAGGCGCGAAAGTGCCACACATCACGTGCATTTGGCAAGTATAGAACCGTAAGCGATACAAACGCATCATCCACGAAGAAGGACGACCAGAACGCGCAACGTCCGCGCGAACTTCATCCTGTTCCATCCCGACATCATCGTCGACGACGTCGCGAGGTGGATTGCTTAAGTGCAGACGGCGAGGAGCATTGTACGACACCGGCGATACGTTTCGAAATAATAGCGAATTCTTGTAGCGGTCTATTAGCGGAAAGGATTTATTTTCATTTGCAGCCGATGCTCTTTCGGTGCATGCTCTCGTGGTCGTAGTATCTGCTACATGCGCGCTATTTTTCCATCAAACGCACCAAACTGCTCCCAGGCGTATAGATTCCGAGATAAATGGATTGAGACCATAAAGCAACACGCAAGACCGCCAGCTCCGGAGTAAATTGGAAAAGTCAAAACGAGGCAGTATTTTCAAAACTCACCACCAAATATTGATTTATCAGCCACTCAGACCTTGTTTACAATCTATGTATCATTGTTTTTCTTTGCCACAACTAATGGCCATCTCTTCGTGCGGCTATGGTCTGACGACAATACCAGTAGCATTTCGCGGTGGAATTTTGCAAATGTCTATTCTGCATTTGAAAGTACATTAAATTTGCAATATAATGATGTCTGAATCGTTTTTGTACGTCCTCCACTTACTAAGAAACAGTTATCAGAAAATAGACAACATTTAAATGAGAAAACAAGTGTTAAAAATGATCACTTTAGGCTGAATTGACGACAATACCAATAGCATTTCTGGATGGAATTTTGCAAATGTTTAAACGCCAATCGAAAGTACATTAAATTACCTATAGAATAATGTTTGAATTATTGGAATAGGACTTCCAGTTCCGAGATAACACATAAAGGATTAAGTAATCTTAATTACTATGTCTAATTCAATTGACGACAATACCAATAGCATTTCTCGGTAGAATTTGGTAAATCTTTGTGCGGCATTTGAAAGTGGATTAAATTTGCAATAAAATGGTGTCTTAATTATTTTTATAGCACCTGCAGGTACTGAGTTATAGTTATCAGAAAATAGAAAATATATAAATAGGAAAACGAATATTAAAAATGATCATTGTAAGCTAAATTGACGACAATACCAATACCATTTCTATATGGAATTTTGCAAACGTCTAATCGCCAATCGAAAGTACACTAAATTGCCTAAAAAATATGGTCAGAATTATTCGGATTGGACTTCCGGTTCCGAGATAATACATAAAACATTATGTAATTCTGATCATTATGTCTAAGCTAATTGACGACAATTCCAGGAGTATTTCCAGACAGAATTTTGTAAATCTGAAAACGGCATTTGAAAGTAAATCTCCTTTCCTCAATCTACTGGTCCATGGTCTAGAAAAGGTTGAGAACCCCTGGTCTATATCACACATATATTGCTAAAACTTTCATGTGCAGTAAACGTTCGCAGATTGGATTTGGTACGCTCATTATATTTGATTGCTGTGTGGATATTAATTAGGAGCACTTTCGGCTAATCCGACCAGCAAGCGTGCAAGACCCTGAAGAGCCACCGTACATATCCACCAGGGTGTGTGCGTGTGCACCTCTGTGACCTTCTGGAATCGTGGGACAATACATGGACCGGGGTGGTTGCAATTAGCCGTTGGTTGGCAATTTCGATATGATTGCCCAGGATGAGTACCCACACCAAGAAATGATGATACCTCAAGTGTGTCCCAGTTCTAGTATGGGTGGTTGATCGGGACAAGTGATAACCGTATATGAGATGTCCTCATATCCGGTCTTAGATAGAGTGGCTTCCATGTATTTCTGATCTTAAGACGCTTTGATTTTAAATCACAACTGGAAGGGACCAGGAATTGTTTACATTTTAGATCAAAGATATCCGGTTTTAGATTGGATGCCTTCCACGTTTTTTAAACTTAAGGGTTTCTGGTTTTGCACTTTGAAGAAGAAATGAAAATTAGTTGGTAACTAATGATTTTGCCTTACCTTAAAGTTCTTTGCAAATCTGGGATAACTTTTCATTCATTGATCATTATCTACATCAAGAATACATAGATAATACTTCGAGTGTTTTCTAACATTTGCTGAGTAGTTCAAATCTGGTTCCATTTAGAATGGCTTCCAGGATTTTCTTAGCTTCTTAGATCTTCCCTAAATAACTAAAAATTTGTTGGTAAACCATTGACTTTGTTCACTCCAGTTCAGAACAAATCTTATAAGCTTCACCTAGAAACAAAACCCACATTCTGGATCAAAAAGATTTGTTGTAAACCTGATTTTATGAGGTTAACCTCAAACGTTCCAGAACAAATCAGGGTTGGTAATATTTTTATGCTTGAATCTTTGTCCAGGAACAAATTGAATGCATCCACCATCCACAAACACAAATGTGTACGCGGATGGGGGCTTGCATTACGGATTGGAACAAGAGCGCGCCAGGCCCCCAATCTTAAGCAAACTGCCAGTTAAGCGGCTCGCATTAATTAATAAGGAACTCTGCTAATTGCACTGGGTGTGCTGGGAGTTGGGCTACACGGGGACTCGTGCATGTGTCGACGTTCTCATTTCAGCTCCCCGGGAAGCGTCTGGAGAGCGTCTAATCCTCACCAACTCACACACACTCACACACACCCACACACCAACACGAATCTCCCGAATCGTGTGCATGTATAGTTAATGCCGCGTTTAGCGCTAACGTGAGGTTAACGCACACACGGAAGAACGACGGGGACTCGTGAATAAGATGGCGTTGATTGGAAAGCGTCTTAGGCCACTACAAGCCGCCCAGTCTAACTAATGAGTGTGTGTTCCCTTTCTTATTAGTCCTTTGCAACCCGTCGATTTCGCTAATGACTATACAGCGTGTCCGCGCAACAACACCGAACGGCCGGAAGTTGCAGGCGGGCTGCAGGCCACATGATTAATAATTAACCGGCGTTTTTACGAAATTGATTGGATAGGAAATAGGATGCGGCCCGAGATGATCGCCTGAAGAGATGGTGAGGTGTGTGTGTGTGTGTGGGGAGAGTGGATGCTGATGGTAGCGAATGGGAGTGGAGAAGAAGATAATTACTAGGCATACAATACTAATGAATGCTCGCTCTCATTTCGCACTCCTCCGTGCAGAGTGTTAGCTTACTCGGTTCCCATTCGTTAAATTGCTTAGCACCGTTTGGGTATTCCTTCTCGGCAACAGACGCCTGCTTCTGCAGTAAATCCTTAATTTGCATACACATTCATACAGTGCGTCACTAATTATACGACTACTTAAGGTGTTGGTGTTAGAAGTTTGCTTCGAGCTTTTGTTGAATTGGATGCAATAGATTTCATTTTAATGAATTTCAATTTTGATTTTCAACTTGTTGAATTACTTGTTCCTCATTAAATGAATTCACTTTTCTTTAGATAAACTCATCTCTATTCCAAACTTTCGTAAGAGCTTCTTACTGTTTTTCTGAAAAATTTAAGATTTCAATTTTGCACACAGTTAAACAGTAAGAATATTCCAGGTACAATAAATCAACAGATAGAAATCACAAATAAAAATTCTACCAGAATTATACAACAACCTACACTTTCACATTGGAAAATTTTTGGCAAAACTTTTCTGAATATGACATCTATCGGTATGATTTTCACAAGTGTATTTCCTTATTGGAAATAACAAAATAAATAGTAATCCCAGATACTCAGAATTTCTTCAGTAGAATCACAGAGATATATGAAGTAAAAGTGAATAATTTGCAAGTAAATAGAAAAATGATTGTTTGCAATACTTGCTGTTTTCTGTAATGCCTCCCTCAACTCTTGAATGCTTGGTTTTGGCTTAAGTATCCCCATTACTTACCATCAAGAGTTGGGGTCCATGGTTGCTCAGGGTTGTAGATCACGCAAATCCATTCGCAAATCGTGAAAGCGAATATGTTCTCTCTATGGAAGACTAAAAGTCTCGTCGAAATTCTCAGGTACTGACTGTGGCAGCCACATAGGCCCTTTTGCATTTTTAACTTAAGGCGAAGTTCTCTTTATTTATTTACATGTAAATATTGAATTCTTGGGATTTTAAAAAATGCTAACTACATCTATTCAAATAGTAATTCAGAAAAGATAAACTGCAATTCAGATTTTGTAATTAAACAATCAACAAATGTAATTTGTCACATGTAAATATAATTTGGTAAATATAATTGAGAAAGCAAAAATTTAATATTAAAAACTATTAATTTTATTTCAAATTAGTCAAACGAATTGAGAATACATCAAATGAAATTCAGAAGAATTCAAATCCAAAGCAGATTAAGGACACTCTTTGTTAAACAATAATTTAGTTTTTTTATAGGTAAACTACTTACATAACATCAGAATTTTGATATAATTAATGCAGTAGTAATTATCGCTCAGTTTATAAATACTACTTCAATGGAATCTGAATTACATGTAATACTTTCTGAATTTCAAATGACAATTTCTAAATTACATTTCACGAATCTGAATTACATCTATAGCACTATGAATCTATGAATTAAAAGTGTCACTTCCTAGATTGCAATTCATAGATTTGAAGTTCATTTGATATATTCTTTCATTTTACAAAATCGAATTTTATTTCTCTTTTCTGAAATTTAATTGATGCTTTCTGAATTTTATCTTGACGAGGTATAGAAAATTTTCTGCCTTTAATTAGGGTATTTTTGTCTTAGAAATTAGTATTAATTAAGTGTGAATTTTCTTTAAGGTAGTAAATTTTACCTATTTTCGAAATATTTTGATAGACACTAAAATTATTATGATTTCCTGTTTGTCTAAAGATGATGGAAAATGAACAATATTTGACTGATCAGAAAGCAAGATTTTTGCAAGAAATTGACATTAAGACATCAGTATCATACTGAATTTAGATATAAACAATAAAAACTTACAACTAAAAGTAGTTATATTTAGAAGCCCAGTTTCGTAATGAAGGCAATTTCAAGAAATTCTCCAAAACAAGGAAAAAGTTGCCAAGTTTCTAAGACGTACAACGTTGTCCATTTGAAGCCATGAGACTAAAGTGAGTGAAAAAGCATATATGAACAGATGATAGTAGTGTGTATAATGTGAAAAATTGAATGGCGAAATTGGTTCCTTTATAAGTCTTAAGAGAGCCATAATGGCAGGCAGTTAGCAATCGACTTCGATAAAAAGCTCCAATAAAAAAGCAGCCCCCTTGCCGCGCAACCATCCATGCCGACTTCTTCGATTCCATAAATGTACAAAAGAAGAAGTCACGTGCCGGAGCGAAAGAAAGAGCCCCCGCCGCCCGAGATGCCTAATGGTAGAAAGCCAATTCCGCTCATATATTAGGAAAATAACAAGAAGCGCACAAATTACGCACGTAATTCCTTCGGCAAATATTAATTTCAAGTTTCGCCATCAAGCATTATGGCCGCGCCTAATGAAGACGTGTCTGCAGAGAGTTGATGCGCGGGCGGCGGACGGTCGGAGGGGCGGCTCGTGACGGCAACACTCGGTAGGAGCGCATTTAAGTGATTGTGCGAGCGCGCTTATACTTTTAGCAAGTTTCGCGATGAGTGTTTTCAGTCAAATTGCGAAACGCTGTTCAGCCTTCGCCGCCTCTTTGCCGGCGCTCTGTTCCTCCTGATGGCATGCACACGCGCTGGATGTGTGGCGGCGGCGGCTGGATGGCTGGGATGGCTGGTTGGCATCATTATTACAGGGAGAAAAGTGATGGACACACAAAAACCACTTTAGCTAAATTGCCTCTAATGTCGACGCTGCCGCCACCGCTGCCATCGCCGCCTCCGCTGACGCCAGCGCGCGTAATGACAAGCACTGCACTCATTTTCATCAGTTTTTCGCATTTATCATTATGCGAATTGCAGCCAGATATCAACGCGTTTGAATTTCACATGTGGATGCAATTAATTCAAAATTCAAGCAGTTTTCGATCAATTTGATGTTCGTGGTAGTCATTAACTTCTGATCACTTCCGTTATCTATCAGAAATTTACTATTTTCATTTTTTTCAATTTCTTCCATCTTCCTGAATTAAATATTTCGTTGTAAATGTGAACTGGAAGAACTTTTAAAATTTGTCAGAACATTCTTATTGAAGTATACATATTTAGAAAACTGCAAATGCAATTGCTATGTTATACATTTGGATTTTCAAAAGCTGAAAACTTCTTCAAAGACTAAAAACCAATAATAAGTACCAATTAAATGATAATTGAAAAACTCATGAATTGGATGTTAATTGAATACTTCGATTCATAGATAATGCAATTTTTGTCTTGCTTTCTGAGTGCATTGATTGAACGATTGTCGGCAACAATATGGAGCACACACGGCTGATTAAATCTGTCACATTATTACCGCCACCGCTGCCGCCGCCAACAACCGGATGTTGATGCGCGTTGGTGCGTTCGAGTTGAAGTTGATGATAATGGCGATGGAGCGATGGATTTGAGTGCTACTCGTAACTGCCATGCTGCTGGAGTGTGCGGCGGCGGCGGGGGCGACAGAGTTAATACCGAAATACGAAATGCATTTGTTGTTCTTCCATTATGTAAATGAAAACTCGCAGTGCTCGACGTCGACGGCGGCGGCGGTGGTGGCGGTGGAGGCGGCAGTGCGCTTTTCGCGCTAATGCCAACTAGCACCACCGCCAAACCAACAATGCACGCGATTGCTGGGCTATCATCGCATCAACACCAACAAACACCATCATAACATAATGCAACGCAGCCGAACGACAACAACCGGCAACGACATTGTGATTGTCGATTCACGGCGATTCCCCGCGATTTGCCGCCCCCCAATATCGCCCGCACCCCACGAGATGTGCCATGCTTTCTATATTCCATCAATTTCATCCACAGGATGTTCCCAAAACCACCCACCATTTTGCCAAGATTTTATCTTCACCAACTTGCTCAACTTCATCCAATGCATCTCTTCATTTCAATCTCTTCCAAAAGAAAGATTTTTTGAAAGAAATAGTAATAGATCATTTCAACGTTTCTAGTTGGAATTGAAAGGTGGATTAAGTGTAATGCACTTGGCTTAATTATTTCGTGGACGTATGGTATATTTGATGCGTTTAATGGAAATATCCTGATATTCTCGTACGGGCACTTAGTATTTTCCTTCCATCATCGACGAGTCTACAAGCAACACGATGCAGGCAGGGAAACGCCAACGTGTGCCTCGGCTGCCATGTCTGCTAATGCATTTCATAACAATAATGCGCCACTTTCGAAATTTCCATTAAACAAATTTATCTCAAAGCAAACATTCCAAATAAAACATTTCGCCAGCGATAACTGCATTAACGTGAACGCCGAAGAGCGTTGTGCATAATGGAGATGAGTTTATATTTAAGATATTAAGCTTTTTTTATTGAACGAGTATGTCTAAGAGTTGACGACAATACCAGCAGTATTTCCGGACGGAATTTTGTAAATCTGTGAATAGTATTTGAAAGTAGATTAAATTTCCAATAAAATGGTGTTTGAATTATTTTTATAGGACCTCCATTGACTGAGAAACAGCTAACAGAAAATTGATGATTAAAAATAGGGAAAACGGTGATAAAAATAATAATTTTAGGTCAAATTGACGACAAGGCCAATAGGATTTCTAGGCGGAATTTTGCAAATGTCTAAATGGCAATCGAAAGTACATTAAATTACCTAAAAAGTACGGTCTGAATTATTCGGATTGGACTTCCGGTCCCGAGATAATACATAAAGGAATATGTAATTGAGATCATTATGTCTAAACAAATTGACGACAATACCAATAGAATTTCCTGGCGGATTTTTGCAAATCTGTAAAGGGCGTTTAAAAGTAGATTAAATTTACAATAAAATGGTGTTTGAATTATTTTTATAGGACCTCCACTTACTGAGAAACAGCTGACAGAAAATTGATGATTAAAAATAGCGAAACGAGTGAAAAAATTAATAATTTTGTGTCACATTGACGACAAGGCCAATAGAATTTCTAGGCGGAATTTTGCAAATGTCTAAATACCAATCGAAAGTATATTAAATTACCTAAAAAATATGGTCTGAATTATTCGGATTGGACTTCCGGTCCCGAGATAATAGATAAAGGAATATGTAATTGAGATCATTATGTCTAAGCAAATTGACGACAATACCAATAGAATTTCCTGGCAGATTTTTGCAAATCTGTAAACGGCATTTAAAAGTAGATTAAATTTATAATAAAATGGTGTCTGAATTATTTTTGTAGGACCTCCACTTACTGGGAAATAGCTGACAGAAAATTGATAATTAAAATTAGGTAAACGGGTACTATAACTAATCATTTTAGACTAAATTGACGACAATACCAATAGCATTTCTAGATGGAATTTTGCAAATGTCTAAATGGCAATCGAAAGTACAATAAATTACCTAAAAAATATGGTCTGAATTATTCGGATTAGACTTCCGGTCCCAAAATAATACATAAACGATTATGTAATTATGAATTCTATAAATGTATTTGGAAAGTTGCTATTAAATCAGTGATAGTTCCTAAACCATTCATCCCATTATCTATTACTTCTCATCCCCCTTATCTTTTAGTTTCCTCCCCTCAAAGATTATACAATCTATTATTACCCCAACCCGCTTCTTTCCTGTTGCCTCCCTCAGGAGCAGAATACAGAAACACATTGAATTCGCTTTCTGTAGATAACAGATCAGTTCCGCCACCGCAATGGACACACTCACTGCACTCTAACTTCGATTGAATATTATTGGATGTGACAGTCGTGTAACATACGGTGATCCTCTCATCATCGTTCACCCACCGCCTCCCATGGCTGAAGCCATTGAGTATCGCCGCCTCCGCTGCCGTCTTCAGCAGGCGGATCGGAAACGCGCGCTTGCTTCGCAATAAACAAACTTTCCTAATAACACTTCTCCGCCGCTGAGTATTATTTTTATTACACACAAACGGGCCATTGCAGACGCGGGCCGGCAGCTATTTAACGGATATTTATTGTTATTCATCATAAAAGTTTTCGTGTGCTGCGCCCATTCTTTACCAGGGCTGTGTGTAAGGGCACTAACAACATCCGCAGTTTACCGAGAACAGAAGAGTCAAGAAGGCAAAGAATGGAATGTCTTCAGGATAGCTGAATGCTTCCTATACACACATAAAGCATTGTACATCCGAGGAATTTATGAATTAATTAATTAATAGCTCTGCGATGCTTTATTTCATGTTTTATGGTCGGTTATTGTTTATGGTACGGATAAGAAATTTCCAAGAGTCGTTCATCAGGGGATGTATGAAGAAATATTGAGATTTGTTCGTGAACTACTGAGAATTTATTGATATTTATTAGGAGAGAAAATCTATGTTCATTAGTTCCGTTTTGTTCTCATTTAATAATATTGTTATGGATTTACCACTATTATTTTTTCTTAGACCTACAATTTCACGAACAGTGTTCTTATTAAATATAAAAAGACATTAAAGCAAAGATGCTTCAAGAAATTAATTTTGAATTAACCACAAAACTATCATTGATAGACTACCATTTTTCAGTTCCTAAGAAAAGATTTCGAAAATCATCAATTCTGAATAGCAAGTCATTTGAAAATTTCTTTCAATCCAAACCAATTAAATTTTACCAAGTAGGAATTGGTAAGCTATCAAGAAGATAGGAAAAGATTAGGTTATAAATAAGGAAAATTAATTTTGATTTTTCATTATCTATTATGCTTACGCCCTGAATCTTGTTCTGAAACAGTACTAAAGATGATTTTCCGTCAAAATAAGATTCTCTTAAGAATTTTGAATGGAAAAACCTTGAGTTCTAAAGAGAAAGTTAAGCAGATTCTTAAAATCATCTTCCAGTTTAAACGTAACATATTTTACAAAGAAGAAATTGATAAATTGTCAAAAGAATGTACGAAAGTTATTGATAAATTACTTATTCCTCGACCTTATTTCTCAACCTTGGACTCGAAAATAGTAAATTATAGGCTTAAAAAGTCAAAATTTGAATAAAATCAATTTTTGTATGGAAAGGCTTTGAATTCTGAAGTGCAATGTAGCTAAACTTTTCAAATCTTCTTCCAGTCTAAACCTAACATATTTTTCCAAAAATCAATTGATAAAATGTCAGGATGATGGAAGAAGATTATAGATAAGTTATTTCTGACTCGTCGATTGCCAACCCTTGGACTGAAGTACTTTAGGCTCAAAGAAGTCAAAATTTGAATAAAAACAAATTTTGAATGAAGAAACTTTCCATTTTAGAAAGCAAGTTAGGCAAATTCTTAAAATCTTCTTCTAGTTTAAACCTACTACCATTTGAAGAAATTTATAAATTGTCAGAAAGATGGAACAAGGTTATATATAAGTTACTTCTGCATCGACTTAATTTCCAAACTTTAGACTGAAGTATGGGACACTTTAGGCCCACTGAAGTCAACATTTGAATACAAACAAATTTTGAATTCTGAAGAGCAAATCTTCTTCCAGTTCAAACCTGCATTCTACTAGTACAAAATTGATAAATTGTCAGAAAGGTAGAAGAAGGTTGAAAATTAGTTACTTATGAGGCGATCTAATATCTAATACTTGGACTGAAAAACAGGAAACTTTAGACAAAAAAAGTTAAATTCTGAAGAGCAAATCAGAAACACTCTTAATATTATCTTCCACAATTTAACAGATTCTACCACTAACAAATTGATAAACTGTCTGGAAAATGGAAGAAGCTACTAGATAAATTACTTATGACTTGATCTAATTTATGAACCTTGGATGCAGAAACAGGAAACTTGTAAATTCAAAAAAGTCCAAATTAGAATAGAAACTTTCTGAACAGAATTCCCAACATACCAAAAATATATCTTAAATGGTAAAACTGTAGTAGAAACCTGAAGGCATCTTCTTGCACACTACAATAAAACCGCCTTGTTGTCATTCGCACATCGTATCAAACGCGAATTAACTCAATTAATTTGCAAACTGTTAATTAAATCCGGGTGCTCGACTAGTGTTGATTTCATAGCTCGCCGCTTGATTTTATAGGCTTGTCCTGACGCGCCTGCAATCTGATTCAATTCAACTCCTCGAGAGCGTGCTGCGCGCCAGATCCAGCAATGGGGGCGGCATCCGCCCCATGGTCTTCTGCCACCTCCACCTCCACCTCCACGCTATTGCCGTCTCGGCGAGAGTTTTATTGTTTCGCGCCTGTTTGCACATACACTCGCCGATGGTAAGTAAATCCGGCCATCGCCATTCCGGCCCGCCACCGACTCTTCGAGACAGCCACCGCCACCGGAATTGCATACCACCTCAATACGCGAATTCGTCGCCGGGCGGCGAATGTAAACGCACTTGTACGCTTGCTGCCGACGCGGCGCGGACTCTATCTGACAATTAATCACAATCTCTCGAGTCCTGACATTTCATTAGCCTTTCCGGCGCTCCATCCTGCTTCTTAGGCGCGCCCGCCGCCTCGGCTATCTCATCGCCACTTTGCAATTCGCAACATGGCGTGCCGGCGCTCTTCTATTAAAAACTGGACGTGGAAAACAATGGTGGAGGAACGAAGAGGAGGAGGGAAAAAAAAGCGGTCGAGGCCGCCTTCAGGAGCGAAAAGCTTGCAGCCGAGGAGAAAGATTGCGCAATTTAATTAACATTCGAGCTGGGGGACGTTTAAATTTTTAATAATCAAATTATAATTTCGACGGTTGTAATTAAACGTCGCCGTCGCTTAAGCGCCTTCTTATGCGCGCGTTGCTGAAAAGGCTGGTAGTGATCTTGAGGGCTTTGTTCCACTCTTTGCGCCCCGAGGTCCGTGGTCCACGAAGTAGGAGTTTAATTAATTTTTTTAATTTGCCACCGAAATACGTACACCTACATTGAAGTCCGAGCTTTCTTCGCGAAGATTATACAAAGATTGTCATCACATGTGTGAAATTGAATTAAATTTTACCTTTCTCCTTCCCGTTTCTCTTAACATTTTCCGCCCTTTTGTGGAGGTTGAATGGAAGATGAAATCGGAAAACTAAAGGATTTGTTTTACGTTATTGCCCAATCTTCTCGAGGGTGTCGAACTTCGGACGCATTCGCCGCCCCCCAAAATGATTCAACGCGAGATGTCAACTGGCGCTGCTATCGCTGGCAGCACGTTCGCCGCCTCCAACGAACGCCACCGATAAGTAGATATATCAAATGGGGATGTATATACAATGTCCCATTCGAGGTGTTGTTTTCAATTTTCCAATTTTTCAATCTTCCGATCGCTTCCAAATGCTACTTCCCCTCCATGCAATCGATGGCGCGCTCAACCGGAAAAGAACGACACGGCCCAACAAGGGTGACAATAACATCAAATGAGTCTTCTTCCACTTTTGGCACCACCGAAAGACGAAGTTTGCACCGTCACCAATCATCTTTAACGGGTCATTCTTCACGTTTTCGCAGTTCGGGAAGTGCACGTTTTGGAGGTGGAAGGAAGAAATTGAAAAATCATATGTTGACAGAAAGATTTAGCATGCTAAAGCCAACAAAATCATAAATATTGGGGAATCAAATATTCCATTTGTACAGGATTGCACGTGCCGCGCGCGCTCCGACTCCGGAGACAACAGCGGATCGAAAACAGATTTCATGTATCCTTAACACTTTTCCTCCTGGAGGCGGCAAGCGGCCAGATGGCTGGATGCTTCAAGGGTTCTTAGTATACTCGGATGCACATATGAGAACGAGGTGTGCGCACGTGTGCACATGCATTTCGCGGATGTCCGATTTCCTCGTCCTGCATCCCAATATGGGATAGGAATGAAGGAAGGCGAATTTCGAAATGATATTAAAATCATGCTAGAAAAACCACTCAAGGTTGTCTTTTCAAAGGTTTCTAGTTGGTGTTAAAAATTGCTATAGAAGTTTTTTTTTACAATTTTCTATAAATGGTAAAATCTCAAGTTGAATCACTTCTATTGTTATTTCTTTCATTTCTTGGGACCTCAAGAAAAAAATATGATCTTGGATAGTCTGTTTTACCATATTCATGTTGCTCCTTGGATTTTGCTCTGATTTGTTTCTTACAAAATGATTTCAATGGAAAAACCTTCAATTTTGGAGAACAATTCAGGAGTTTATTGCAAACTTCCTCCAAGGACAAAGAAGGAATTAATAACCCAGGAAGATTGGAGAAGGTTACATTAAAGAATAACCTCTTCCATCATAGAGTAATAGATTAGCCACAAGGTATGGTAATGATTAATCTCTTAAATGTTTGCAACTTTTGGGTTGTTTCTGTGGTCACTGGTCAGCATTCCAATTTAAAAGCATTTCGTAATTAGCGATGGCTTGTAACGAGGAGTGTAGTTGAATATTTATTGTTGTCGCTCGGGGTCTTTCGGATGGATTGACTTACCAGTTCCATTTTCCGTGCTATGCATTGCCTGCTGCCCGGCTACCGGATGCGGATGCACGCCAGCACTCAAACGCCGTCGAATCGATCACGGCGCCTCATTGTCCAGAACGAATTCACTTTATGCACTTAGTGCGAGCCGAATCGGGAGGAGAGATGCCCACACCCGCACCGTCGAATCCAATCTTCCAACATTCAATCGTCCTCCGACCAAACTCATTCGACGCCCGAAACAATCTCGCCCTTCGAACGTCGCTCGACTCTGCAACAAACAAATACGATTAATGCGATTTTTCAGTGCAGTGCGCAAACTTCCCCCGCACGTCCCCAGTTGAGGAATTTAATTGCGGCGTATAATTTATCGATGTTGGAAGACACCACCTCCAGCGGCTATTTCCATGTTGGAAGTTTTGAACATCTAAGTTGTAATTTCATGACGGATAGTTTTGGAAAACATCCAGTGAATGGTGGGTGTAATAAGGTAAAGAGAAGCCGAAAGAAACCGCGCGGAAAATTGTCAATTCGGTCGCGCGCACCTTCCATCCTATATCTATATCGATATCGACTGGAGGCGGCTGAAGGCGGTGGAGCCCATTTACCATTCCAGCCAACAAGTATTACATCGCAGTTGACTTAAGAAATAGATATTCGATACAATGGGAAGACACAAAACTCCTTTTAATATTCGCATTTCGCAAATGTTTGCGTTCGCTGGCTGCGCGAATTTGTCCGCGTGTGTTTGTGTCAATACGGAGCAAGGTGGATGAGGAGGAGGATATGTTGGCGAAGAGCTTTCGAGCGCTTTTTTGCAACTAGTGGTGCATTAGGATAAAAGCTAAGTGTCGGCCGGGTTGGATCTATGGGATTACGACTTATGTCTAAGTACGTTTCCACTTGAAAGCTTTCTGTTGGCCGTCGACTTTGCGCGATTTAAATTATTTATGACATGCATTTGCATGAACCGTTCGCCTTTTTTGCTCGCGCGCTTGTTTCGCGCGTCGTCGAGGGTTTGTTTTCGCACCATCCGCGAAAATGTGCGGTGACACCCTGTAGAGGGGTAAATAGAGTGAGTAAACTGGGTTAGGTATCATTTGAAGTTATTCAATTTAACTCAGACTATTGGAGATAATGGTAAAAATCCAATTTTACTCGCGACTGGCTTCCCTCGTGCCGCCCAGCGTTCGGCAGGAAGAACGGGAGCGGACGGGTGAGATGGGAGACGCTCGCGCGCCACTTTCTGAACGAATGAACGAACAAGCGGGACGACTGAGCGCACCCGAGAAGGCAACAGTTACCAATCTTCTTGTATTCCTCTTCTTTCGTTCCGGGTTGATCTTCTGTTGCAGCTATTATTGTGTCCAAAATGCAGCCTTTAGCTGTTGTGATGTGCATACTGGCTGTGATTTCATGGTGTTCGAGGGTCAAGCGAAAAATTATAGTTGATAAGTGAGACCCAAACAAAAATAAAGAGTATAGGTGTAAAGAATCCAAATTTGAGAGACAAAATCAACGTTTCAAAAGTACTGGACCTTAGGTTTGCAAGAAATATCTGAAGAATCAGAAGTTCAGAAATTATAGTTCATAAAAGAGATCCAAAGAAAACCAAAGAGCATAGGTGTGAAGAATCCAAATTTGGAAGATGTAATCTGATTTTGAAAACTGCCTGTCGTTAGGTTTGCAAGAAATATCAGAAGAACCAGAATAACAGAACTTATAGTTCTTAAGGGGAATCCAAGCAAAAACAGAGACCGAAGTTGTGCAGGATTCAAAATTGAAGATGAATTCAGAGTTTGAAAACTAGTGAACGTTAGGTTTGCAAGAAATATTTGAAGAACCAGAAATTCAGAAATTATAAGCCTTAAGGGAGATCCAAGAAAAAATAGAGAGTATAGGTGTAAAAACTCAAAATTTCGGAGATGAATTCTGGGTTTGAAACCTACTAAAACTAAACTAAGATACATCTTCATTAGAACTCCTAGATATTTGACCCTGGTTAAACCATGGTCACTCATTATATCATCTATCTAAACCATCTAGTTATAAACCTTCCAAGACTCAGAAAAAAATAGAAGTATTTCATGCAACACAATAAATGCGGGTTTCTTTCAAGACGTCTCTAAAGTTGATTTGATTTTGAAGATACAAGACCTAATGATCTGGTTGAATGAAGGTTACATAATTATTGAACCTTAATAGTACCTTAATATATATATTTCCTTCTTATGAGAAATATAATCTTCAATGTCCTGCAATGTAATCTCTTTGAATCAGAAGAAGCTAAGTAAGAAACATCCTCGTCGAAACTCTTAGATATTTTACCCTGGTTAAATCTTGGTTGTCCATTAAATCTTCTACCTTAGAGACTTAAGCCTACCAAGACTCACAATCAGAAGAACTCAACATCAGAAGAAGTGCATCATCCCCAAGACAAAAAATGAAAGTTACTTTCACGAGAATTGAGCTTTTTTAAGGCACTTAAGTAATAAAATATATGAACAAGACCTAATAATCTGGACTAATGAAGATCCTGTACTTATTGTACAAAATAGTTTCTAGTACCTTCATTTGTATTTTCTTTCTATCAGGAAACCAATCTTCCATGTTCTACATGATGATCTCCTTGACCCTTAAGTAAACTATCACTGGATCATTTCAGGTTCTATTATTTAAATACCATGGATCAAACAAATCCAAAATCTTGTAATACCCAAAAAGAGTACTTTTTGGATTTCGCTTTGAATTCTTGTTTGAGTCCTTCTTTCCAAAAAAAGGATCCAAGTCACTGCAACAGTGTTATTGACACCATGTTGTTCCCGACGGTTTTTTTCATAGCAGACAGGGCTGCGTTCTAGTTCAATTTAGCCTGAGCAGCTCCGGATCCCCAGCACTAGTCCAAATGTTTGTCTATTTAAACATGAAGCCAAGATTCAATGTTTGAGAGAGGTAAGTAGCCTTAATTCATATTAAAATGAAGTATATTTGAAAGAGATGTAAAAGGGATCAAAGTCACTGCTACAGAATGTTCGATATATCGCTGGATTATCCCACAGTCTGTTATCATCGTCAAGTAAATACTGTTTCCGCAGATCAACTTCACAGTTGACCCGTTGCTTCGAGCTTAACAGTTTGGTTTATGGTTGAGCAGCCCCGGATCCCTGTTTGTTATTGTATAAATCTGTGATTTAAACAATAAAGGAATATTTCATTTCTTAGAGAGGTAGTGATTTATTCTGGGGAAAAGTTTAAAATTGGGAATTTTAAACTATACAATTTTCAGATTATTCTTATTTTTTCTTTATATTACTTCTATGTTTAATAGTAACAAATCAAGATTAAATTGAAGACTGCAATGAAAATGGTAATTAGATATTTAAACAATTACTGACATCTGCAGTTTGAATTTAAAGTGTAAAATGATGGGCTGTTGCAAATTTTTGCAAAAATGAGGACACTGTCGCTGCTATGGTACGGTCTCTTTTTTTTTAGTGAGACCATCGACGTAGGCTCGATATTATCAGTTTCACGGATGTATCCGGATTTATCACGTTTGCTTTTAGCTAGTTGACCCCGAAAAATCCCAAGCAGCTTCGGACCCCCACATGTATTTCTCCTTGGGATCAACAATTTAACCAGAACTACAGATTTAGGTTCCTTAGAGAGGTTTCCTTATTTCGAAGACAATCACAATGAAATTGCCTTTTAAATTGCATCGTATTGCTGATTATTTATTGATAAATTCTCAGAATGTTCATTAGAAATAAAGCAACAAATTAAAAAATTACCTCTTTAGATCTTTTCAATTGAATTTCAAGTAATATTAAAAGTAATGCCCTCTAAGCCCAAGATTTGAATATTTGCTAAAGAATTCTGCAATTTTTGAGTTAGTAAGTAAACTGAGAGAGAATATCTTTTGGAAAAAGATAAAAAATAACTTTAAGATCAAATATAAATCTTTTTAAACTTTAAAGATCTTCATACCAGCAAAATTACTACAACATTGGAAACTATTAGAATATTTTGAAATGAAGCATTGAGTCAATTTAACCTTGGAGTAAATAAAAATTGCAAAATTTTGCAAAATGGAGTCCAAGTCACTGCTACAGTTGGTGTTGAACACCACCGGCGTAAGATAGCCAGTTTTGTCACTTGTTCTTTCACGGAATCTACCGGAGTCAATTCCGCTGCTTTCAGCTGCCAGAACTGGACGTTATCCTGAGCAGTTTCGCACTCCCGTCGATCTTCAAAGAGGTCAAAATATTTGTACAACATCTTGGTTTTAGATTCCTCAGAGAGGTTACACATTATAACAAATGTATTCAAATTTCAGCAAACATTCAAATTAGGTTCAGACTTCAGTTCGAATTATTTTACTAACATGATTTTTATGACCATCTCTTATAAAACCAATCAAAATTAATAATTAAAATAACTTAATTATGGGACATTTTAAAAAGTACCACTCTCTAATGTTGAATAGTAAAGTCAATTGGTTGTTTTAAAATTATGTTTATAGTAATCTGTAACTGTTAGTTCAAATTTTAAATTATTCCCAACATCAATTGTAATAAAATTGGGTAGTCAAGAATATTACTTTATTAGGAAAATTATAACATAAAATTATAGTGCCGATGAAATTGTGAGAAAAAAAATTTAATTTTTAAAAGTAATTAATAAAATTTTGAACAAAAGAGGGTCGTGGTCACCGCTATAGTTGTTTGGTTTGCCTTTTGCGGACTTTGCATTATCGATATTTAGCTTTGCAGCCGTACATGAGTTTTAACCTAAGCGGTATCGGACCCCGAGGAATATGAAGAAAGCTCCATATATATCTCAACCCAATATTTTCTAAGTTTGAGAGAGGTAAAACTTACAACCTAATTTTATTCAACTTGTATTCCTAATATAAGTGATTCACTTTATTATAATCGTGATAAATCATCCAAATTTATGTCTACATTGAGTATCGTAAAAAAATATTGTTTATTTTTCTAGAAATATTACATATTGCTTTGTCCATAAGAAATACATTACGCGGATGTCATCAACAGATGGCGCAATTTAATCAGGGTCTAAATACTATTTTTTTAAACTTAAACTCATTGTAGATTTGCAAAATACACAACTAATTATATTTGTATAGAGTATTTGATTGCATTACAAATTGTGACCTTGGAAAACTGCAACAAAGAAATTCATTCAATACATTTGAGTATGTGAACAGCTGAGTACTCGTTGTACCACACTACATACTAACACTAACTTGCAGTACAAAAGTACCTACTTTTTATACGATGTTATAAAGGTGAATGCATTCGTTGTTTTGTTTATAATTAATTTTACATCCACGTTTTCAAATTATACAATCTAAAAAGACTTTAATTATGGTTAATTAAAAAGTCTTACAAAAAAAATTGCAAAAAGGGACCAGAGTCGCTGCTACAGACATATTTGGTGAAAACTATCTAGCCCTAACGTAATTAAAGCTTTTATTCGATGGCACGGGTATCAATTTAAGTAGTTGGAGGAAGAATTCACGAAGATCACAGCCGTAGCTCGCTTTCATGAACGCTTCTCGTTATTATTAGACTAGTTGTAGGTGCTGACTAAGTGGTAATATCACAACAAAGTAGGAATGGATGAACTCTGAGCAGCTTCGGATCCCCGTTGCTCCAAACTATAAACAATTGATTAAATACACGTTGGACGAGATGGAATTGTTGTTAGAGGTAGTCGTTTCAAATTGGAAATTGTCATATATTACATTCAGGAAATTTTCAGCAAAATGATCATTTAGATAACATTTCTGTGTGTGAAAACGTTATTTGAGAAAAAAATTCATAAATTTGTATAAAATATAATGAAGATTTGAACTTGAGTTAGCAACAATTGAATTTAACCAAAAATATATGGTTGAAATTTTAAAATAATTTTATGAAAATTTCAAATTAGAAATTCTTGTATAAATTGGTGACAGTTTTGATGGAAATTTTTATTACAATCATATGTTTTAATTAAATTTCAAAAACAAAATTTATAAACAAATCGGACGATGAAGACTGAGATGTTGGAACAGTAACAAAGAGACCATCAAGAATCACCAACATCCGATTTAAATGTCAATTTAGTATGTGGTACCAAGTATGTGATAAATTGCAAATATTAAACCAATGCAAAAAAATTTGTTATTTTTCTGTTTCGCAATTTTTTCTGAAGAAATTGTAAGTTGTTCAAGATTTTGTAGATAATTGAAGATGCGATTGTCGATGATATTAAAGGACACTTATTTGCAACAAATATTCAATATTTTGCAATTTAAATTTTTGAATTTTTAAATTAAAAACTAAAGTCACTAGATACTATAAGTACCGCAATCGTCAGCCATTTTGGGGCAAAATCATGGCGCGAAATTTAAATTTGACATGTATTTCATACTTCAATTGCCGCCATTTTGGGGCAAAATTAACATATCTCTCTCTAATTTTAGCCTAGGGATTGCGTTACTTATAGTATCTAGTGACATTATTAAAAACAAGGCACTGGTGACATCTATATATGAATGCAAATATTATAATTTTGAATTTGGCATTTTAAACACTTGAATGATCAAACAAGCAAAATTTGCACATAAAATATAGTCTCAATCGCAGGAAACAATTTAGATTGAATGAGGGATATAAGAGATACCGAAATGAAAAGCGGGCCCCGTTTGAAATTGCAATCGGTGCGCATTGTGCGCCGCATCAAGCACAGATAGTTAGTTTATTGTGGGGCCATTGTATCGCAATTTGCAATTTGGCCAGCGCGATCGTAATTGTAATGAATGATTGTGCGCTCGTGTGCTGAATGTGCGGCTTAATGACGATGCAATTAGGCATTGGGGCGCGCGACAAAAATAACGAGCATTCGCTGCAGTTCTCCGGCGAATTGCGCCGCTTATTTGCACGGATGCTTGCAAGCAGAATTGCTGCTGTTGCTGCTGGTACCAGCAACCCTCTCTTCTCGTGGAAGAACGCATTTGTGCACAGCGTGTACTAAAAGTAACGAGTGTGTACTTAAAACAACACCCAATTATGATCTACACAACGCGCCAACAAATTCGCAAATCAAGTTCGCGATTTTGGTTCTCTGATAGTACCTACCAGATGACGCTAGTGGTTCCAGTCGGTTGAATATTGTTGAAAGTTGGATGAGAGCGTTGAAGCAGCTCTTGTTTTCGCATGCAATTTGGAGCGATTGTTGGGCGATAAATTCGCAAAGTTTTTACGTGCGTGCGTACTGGGAAATCATTAGGCTGAATGTGCGCGTTGAATGGATGCGTGTGTGTGTGTGCGTGATTCTGCACGCAGCGCGCGCGAGTAAAGCAATTGCGAACGCAAATTAGTTTAATGATGAATTAGTTCATTAGTTTTAATTACGCGCAGCCGTGCATTGTGCTTGCTTACGGACCGGTGCCGTGCCGCCTCCGCTTCGACCGCCGCCGCCATGCGAGCATTGATGCTGCTGCCTTGTTGCGTTGCGTTCGTCCATTATTGCATTATGATTCGGACAAAGAGGATCGTATTTCAGCGCTGGCCTCCGGAATGGTCAGCATGTGAGCGAGTGCGTTTAATTAAAGTTGCACGCTTTGCATTTTAAGCATGTCGTTTTGATGTGCTCCATGTTGGGTCAACTCTTAGTGCTTCAAATCGTTAGCCTACAAAGTAATTCATCTTGTGCTGAATGTAAGACAGATTTCTTAGGCTTTAAGAACCTCCTGGATATTAAAATCGTCACAAGAAAAGGAGGATGAAAATATGGTAGAATGTATGGATAGAATTCATGCAAAAGGGACAGGAATTAGCAAATCCCATACTTCCAGATTAATAGACAGAACACTTAAAATTAGAGAGATTTGATGGTATCAACCTTCACAGAAATCAAAACACAAGATTTGCAATACATAGGAATAAGATCTAAGAAAAGTCTTATGTCTTGATATCATTAGGCTACAAAATTGTTCAACTTGCAGAAAATTTGGGCTTCAAGGAACTTCCATTCATCAAAATGGTCACATGGAAACAAAAAACAGTGGTAGAATGTGAGGATAGAATGGATACCAGAAAGGTGTACCCCGATCCATAGAAGAACTTCCTAAATGTGAAGAGGTTTGTAGGTTTTAACCTTCACTGAAGTATAAAACCAAATGTTGCAGTAGTTCCAGCAAAAAAGTATTATTGTATACAATGTTGTTAAATTTGCATTAAGAGCAGAAATCTTAGGCTCCACGGAACTAGTATTCAATAAAATAGTCATAAAAAGCATATTTACAATCAACAAGAGTAATCCTAAGAAAACAAACTCCTATTGCTTCAAATCGTTAGCCTACGAAGCTGTCCAACTTGGACTATAAATAGGGCAGAAATCTTAGGCTGCAGAGAACTTCTTTTATCCATTAAATTTGTTACAGGAAAGAAAGAAAAAATTGGTTGACTGTGAGGGTAGAAGGGTTACAAAAGAAATTTTTGGGTGTCATCTTTCAAAAATACAATTAATAGGAGTAATTGTAAAAAAGGTCTTATTGATTGACATCCTTAGTTTACAAAGCTCATTATCATGAACTAAGTGTAAGGTATAAATATTAGGCTTTAGGATCTCACATTAATTAAAATTGTCACATGGAAACTAAATAAAAAAGGCTGACAAACAGACACAACTTATGAAGATCAAGAAGATCATGGTCACGTATCTACACGACCATGTAGGTAGACTATCTAAAAGTTGAGAAAATCCTAGGAATCAACAGTCACTGAAGACATAATACAATATTTTCAATGAAAAGGCGTGAACCAAAGAAACATTTTTGTTGCTCAAAACATTTGGCTACAATACAGTTCAACTTACACTAACTATGAACTTTCAGCCTTTAAAATAATCACATGGAAACTGAGAAAAGTTGATAGAATGTGTAGATAGATTGGAAGATATGACTGGGAAATCCCAAGAAACTCAAGAAATCTAGATCATTAGTGGGAGCATGTAAAAGTTTATAAATTCATGGTTATCAAGCATATCTTAAGCAAATCCAAGATTTTCAATAAACTGTAATAGAAGTAATAGTCCCAATAAAAAAATCATGTTGCTTCAAGAGATATTCCTGGGAATCAACCTTAACTCAAGCATAATTTAATATTTTCAATGAACAGAAGTGTTCATTGTGTGCTGAAGCATCAGGCTACAGGCTCAAACTCACACTAAACGTGAGGCAGAAATCTTAGACTTTCAGAGATCCTCTATCCATCACATAGAATCGGTAAGAAATTGAAGAATATGTGAATAGAATGAAGTCAAAACGATCATGAACCAATAGATCCAACACAACTAAACCATGGGCGGACAACCTAAAACCTGCAGAGATAGGTGAAAATCATCCTGGAAACAAATGATAAACCGGAGTAATCCCAGGAAGAAAAGAACTAAGACAAGTTCTAAGATAGCTTAAATCTCAAAGATCTTAATTGGACTGAAAAGGCTCGAATGAAGGTCAATGCAAATCACCTTCCATTGAAACACGAGATGATTTATCCCGAAATTCTGAATCCCGAGAGTTTGTTATACATCAGAGATTTAATAGAAATAATTCCGACTTATCGCTAAGACTTGGAAATTCCAGCCGGCATTCTGACGTCTTGCCGTAATTGCTCGCCGCTTCTGTTTGAGAGACAATTAGTGCATTTACAATGTGTAAGTGTAAGGTTGGAGCGTCGGCGGTAATCCACTAATTAAGGCATTTTGTGCGCCAGCATCATCACCGTAAGCCGGTGCCGCCGTTGCTGGCCCTCACCAGCCGCCTCCACTGTCCGCCCCCGCGCACGCAGCTTCGACTGGCGGCTCGTGTGCGAGATAATGGATGCCGCTGAGAAGCCCCGAGTGAAGGTATGAGGTTGGAATCATTCGGCCAATGCCAGCCCGTCTATTTGTCTGTACTAATTAGTTGAATGCGCTCGTTAGCGAAAACGAAACGAATCTGCTCCCAGCCGCCCCCATGGCCCGCACCAACTCGTCAACCCTCTCTCGTCGTTCCAACTAACAACCACCAACTACAAAGTATCATTGGATAAATATACATCTACTGAGTGTTGGTCCAAAGCCATGGTCCAATATTCCAGAATTCTGATGATCTGAAGATCAATTTCAGATAGGTTTTGAAGGGGATGAGGAATGAGGTTATGAAGGTGCTTGGAGTGACCCTGTAGAATAATGGTTTAAGTTGCACTTGTGGGAAGCCTTCTGGAGGGCGCTTCGTGTTTCCGTTTGATCGTCCGGGGCTGTTTCGCCCAAAGATGCGAACTCTTTGGTTCGCCACTTTTAGGCACTTAGTTAGAGAGCTACGGCCGCTATAGAATTAGAGGAATTACTGTTTGTTCTTAATGATAATGATGGCTCACGTTGTTGCCGAGTTCCAGCGCTTGGTTACCACGAATGCCAGCCAGAAGCCAACGAGGGTTGGGCGCACGGCTCTTATCCTAGTTAGTGATAATGACGACGATGATTGAGCGCACGAAACGAAACTAATTCCGCCCAGCAAGCCTCCGCTTTCTTCGTGTCTCCCATGGATTGCGCCTCGTTAAGGAAATAGGTTGCCAGACCTATCGGAAGAGACCCTCCCCTGCTTCTCGAGCAAAATGACTTCAGACAGTACAAGAATGCTTGTTGGGAATATTCAAAGCTGGAGCAGAAACGCAGAGTGCCATGAAAGTAGAAACACATTCCAAATCAGAGCAATCTTTCTGCAACTGGTCCAGCCGAAGAAATGCTAAAAGCAATATGATGTCTCCACTTCTAACCTCATTTGGCTGGAACTGGACGAAATATCCGCCCATAATAGGCAGCACTTTTCCCCGCATAGAACAGAAAATGGAAAATCTAAGTGTGTTTTAAAAGCTTTTCTGACATCTTGACCGAAACGGACGCCTCCTCCATCCAGACACGGAACGGCTTTCAATGCGCTTTTCACCATCGCCACCATCAGCCGTCACCACCTCCTCCACGCATCTCGCGTCCACTACAGCCTCCTCCGACCCACCCTTCTCTGAGTCAGGGTTGGAAAATCCCATTCGGCACTCGTAGTCGAAAAGAAAAACAAGCGGGCCGCTTCTGTTTCTGCCTCTTTCGGCGTCAGCTTTCGACGGAAAGCTCTCGCATCTACGACTTACAAACCTTCGCCAGCGAGTGGTCGCATTTGCCTGACACTGCTTCGACCGAACGCAACCTTGCGCTTTATTTGTGTGGTTGCTGCCCCCGTTGCTGCCGCCTTCGACGTTGTGGTGCTGGAAGAAGGAAGAAGTGAGTGCGGGCACTCTGCACTACTTAGGTTACTTTCACTCCCAGCGCGTCAGCGCATCGTCAATGAGCTTTCTAACCTTTTAGTTGGGCACATTTCGAGAGCAGCACGCGACTGGAAGCGGCGGGGGTGGCTGTAGATATAGCATCAACACGCTGATAGCGGAGGTTACAAATGCTTCGAAGAAAGAGTGGTGGGTTGATGTTGTCGAGAGATGCGAATGAGGTGTGAAAGAGGAGATGGAATTGAGAGGTTGCGAAAATCAGTGCAAGTATGCAAAGTGTACAAATAACAATTCTTGAGGTCGGACTTACTTTTAGAGTGTTTTTAGGGAATTACAATTGATCCTTGACAAGTTTGTTTTATCCAAATTTTAGGACCCTAGTATTTGTTGTCAATCAGTTATTTCGGTATCTAAAAAGTAGTTCAAATTACTTTTGGTTTGATTGTAATCATTCAACAGCTTGGTACCACCTAATTCTGAAAAGGCTAAACAACTACAAGAATACCTTAATCTAAATTTAGAACTCAAGAAATAAATGGTCCTAGGTTTCGATGTTGGTAAGCTGCAGATACTGGGTTACCTTTGAAAATGACAACTTTCTAAAAGATGCCTAATTATCATTGCAAAGTAGATTTATTGCACAAAGTTTTGTTATTTGTAATGTCACCTTATTGAAGAACACTCAAAGATCTTTGTTGAGCAATATGAGGAACAATGTATTCTTATTCCTGCTTAGGTTTGAATGAGGGCTACAATTGATCGATTTGAACGATCAATTTCTTGGATCAAGTTTATGGATTAATTCTGAACATGGTTTTACAGAACAAATATACTCAAAAATGGGAAATACTCTGAAGGTAGTTAACAAATTTTTAATGTAGACCTAAAGTAGACCTAAAAAATCTCTTAATACTGACAAAAAACATAGAAACATCACCTAAAATTGTAAAATTCTCACAAATTTTCTTTTCGCAAAATCAACAGAGAAAAATATTTCAGATTAAAATAGTACAAAGAACTCAAAAAATGATTGGGTCTGAGTTCCACTTGAACAAACCTTATGGCAATTTAAAATTTTTTCAAAAAGCAGAGCTCGAGTTTTCAAAACCTTTCATATTTCTGAAACTAATGGAACGATTCGGATGATTCAAACGGATTTATAGCATTTTTCAAAAAAAAAAAATATATCATTGATCACATTAGTTCCATGGGACTCAGAAATACCGGAACTTGCAAAATGGGATACCTAAAATATAAAATAGAACTTTGAAACAACTTTGAATGGGGATCCATTGGTAACAGAAAAATTTTGTCAGCTGTGTTACAAAATCATAAAAGATAATTTCAGCATAATAATTGTCATAATGTACGTTATCCAAAAAGTGCTTATCCTTAAAATATCATGGAAAATAGTTGGCAATCCAAATATTGGTTTTCAGAAGACTCTCTGTCAACATAAGATTCAATTGAGAGGGAAAATTCAGCAAGAACTGTAAAATATAAGATGTAGATGTAGATATATACAAAGTTTGAACTGTGACCTGAAAGTTATTAATAGCCTAAATCTTGTCAAAATGTTATTAAAAGTAACTTTGGTATTTGGCAATTATAATATTAGTTTCCAAGAGATTTACTTTGAACACCAGACTTTTTTGAGGGAAAAAATTAGTAGATCATTTTTTTGTCCACTGAAAGTCAGAACACAGACTTTACTAATCACTTTTGTGACAAAACGCTTGCAATTCGGGGAATATTTAATGTCGCAAATGGTTTTAAAATTATATCAATTACAATAACTAGTTTAAAACTCCTAAAATCCTAAAACCTAAATGTTGGAACTATTGCTACTACATCTAATCTTAAAGTTGTTTCAAAACAATCAACCAGCTATCCAACTGTTGTATATGATGAAAATGAACAACAGAAGCCATCCGAGTATGACATAAAACGCTCCTTGAATTCCGGTAATGTCTTTACGAAGACGTAGTCCATGAAAGGGCTGCAACAGCTATAACTGTTTGGAAAAAGCGCCATTCATCTGAAAAATAAACTTCTCCGTGACGAGGACGTTTTGTGCACTTTAATTAATGCCAATTAAATTACTTTTCTTTCAACGCTGAAACGAACGCGATCCGCGGTGCTAAACGACGTCGCTGCCGTTTCAATTAAATTACGTTCTGCGAGCGCGCGAGTTTTCCATTCGATGAAAATGAGTTTTGAGAAGCGAGCGCAGGCAAGGAGGAATTAGGTGCGTGCCACAATTAAATTCGCCATTGAGGAATGTGCGAGTGTGCGCCATAAAAGCAGACGCGGTAATTATAAGCATCGTCTTGTGTTCGTACCCACTTCTTCAGAATGTGTGTGTGTGCGCGCAACTTTGTTGTCCGCGCACAATTTCTCGATTTGGTTGGTGCGCGCGCCTTCTCTAGCGGTGGCGATAGCGTCGAGCAGAATTTAATTAGCTAATTAGCGTAATTAGCTGAATTCGCGTAGCGCGTAGGTAAGTACGTGGAAAACGATGTACGTGCCTCGAAGAGAGTTACAAGCAGCATTCGATGGAAATTCGCATCTTCGCCAGAAATGTATCTTCGCTTCTCTTCTTTTTTTTCATTAAAGCTGCCTTCGACACCAAGTTTTTAATTAAACAATAAAAATAGATGAGTTTACATGTCCGCTGGTTTTGGCGGAAAAAGCGCCGAGTCGATTAAGAGAGGAGCGAGCATTAATGAGAAAATAGTTTCGGTTCGAATTTTTCCCCCTCAATCCGCCTACTTTTTTTTAGTTTAATTACTCAGGTTGTAATTAATTTCGAAATTGTTTTTAATCTTCTTTCGCGCAAAGTTTTAATCGATGTGGATCGAGTGAGTGGATGCTGCGCTTCGATTTAATTCGGTTGCTTCGCGCAAATTCTGGACCAGTATGAATAATACATCAATTAGGACGGAAATCTGGATGGGTGGATTTTACGGAACACTTGGTGGGCAAATAACGCGGAATGAGGTGGGGCAAGTAATGAGAAAACGACTCCCAGCCAGCCAGCCAGTATTTGAATACTCGTGAAGACATTTATACCCGCATCGCATCTTATTTCAATTAGTTTAATTAATGGCAGAAATGTAATTAACGTTGCTTATCGCAACAACGCGCGAATGTTGAAACGAGCGACACTCTGCAGATACCGAACTCGGGGTTCGGTTGAGGGCGAACCTGAGGAGGTCACCAGACTCTGAGTCTGTGATGAAGTGCTACCAGAAATTCGGTAATTAATGTCGCTTCAAAATCCATCACTTGGAATTATTTGTAATTTACGGGTTCTCAAATGAAATCAGAGCATCATAACTGATTGAAGTAAACAATTTGAAGTAGGATACATGTACAAAGATACCAAGTGAAAATTGTTTAAAAACCTCCCAGAAATCAATCAAATTCAACGAATTGTAATTTGTAGTGAGAAAATGAAAAATTAAATTATTTTTTATTATGATATATCATAGTTTCTGAAACGTACTACAGGATTTTCCAAGATTGTTGGTGAACGACCACGGACCGAACAAATCCATTATAACCATCTTATGGAGCATGAACTGGGCTTCAAAATACCGGAAATGGCATGTCTGTAGCCTTTCTGGATCGCCTACAGTTGTAATTCAAAGAAATAGCTCAAATGAGTCTAATTTTGAGATTAGGTACTTCAAAGATTTTTGAAGATTGTGGGCGAACGACCATGGGCCAACAAAATCCGTTAAATCTATCTTATAGAGCGTGATCTGGGCTTCAAAATACCGGAAATGGCATGTCTGTAGGCTTTCTGGATCGCCTATAATTCTAATTCAAATATATAGCTCAAATGAGTCTAATTTGGAGATGAGGGACTTCAAAGATTTTTGAAGATGGTGGGCGAACGACCATGGACCAAGAAAATCCATTACAACCATCTTATCGAGCATGAACTGGGCTCCAAAATACCGGAAATGGCATCTCTGTAGCCTTTCTGAATCGCCTACAATTCTAATTCAAATATATAGCCAAAATGAGTCTAATTTGGAGATGAGGGACTTCAAGGATTTTTGAAGATGGTGGGCGAACAACCATGGACCAAGAAAATCCATTAAAACCTTCTTATAGAGCATGAACTGGGCTTCAATATACCGGAAATGGCATGTCTGCAGCCTTTCTGGATCGTCTACAATTCTAATTCAAAGGTATAGCTCAAATGAGCTTAATTTGGAGATCAGTGACTTCAAAGATTTTTGAAGATTTCGGGCGAACGACCATGCACCAAGGAAATCTATTACAACCATCTTGTAGAGCATGAACTGGGCTTTAAAAAACCGGAAATGGCATGTCCGTAGCCTATCTGGATCTCCTACAATTGTAATTCAAACATATAGCTCAATTGAGTCCAGTTTGGAGATTAGGGACTTCAAGGATTTTTGAAGATTTGTCAACTATTTGTGGGTAAGCTCAAAAACACATTTCCCAATAATTTGAGCACAAATATAATGTTTATATCATTGTATCATCATAGCGATTAAGCCATACAAGAATGTCATCAAGATTAATTCCTTCCCAGAAAAGACCGTTGAAAATTTCAATGAAGACATTACATTTTTAATTTGCCATTATATCCTCTTCCTGAAGCGGCAATAAAAGCGAGCATTTTTTATTAAAATGTCTCATTCAGTGCAAAGTCGCGCACGGATTGGAGGAGCATCGTGCAAAATGAGAAATTAAAATTGTTTCCATCATGCACTTCGCAGGTCCACATCCCATCCCCCGTTTGTTGGCTAATGCTTCTTGGAAGTGTTTTCCTCTCGACAATTAGTTAGTGAATCCGTTTATATGGGCGACGTAATTAAGAGAATATCATCTCATTCAGGCGCGCATGGTGCGACCAAACACACATACCGAAGAATGCGTCGCCTTCATCGACGACCATCCAACTCTCGAGTACACCTCTTCGTTTCCGGTTGGGTCTATGTGCGAATGTGTGTGTGTGCGCATATTATGTAGTGCTTCGTTCATCAGTTGGCGCACTAATTGAAGTGCTCGCCAGAAATGATCCAGCGCGCGCGAAACAAGAAGCGCAAGCGAGAGCGCCGAATTGCGCGCGCGGTATTATGCGGATTAAAATTGCTTCGTTTGTCATTTGCTTCATAGTTTCCTGTATGCCATTCAATGGCATCCACACAAATGCTACCAAAGTCGTATGGGTCAACTTGGTCATAGCTTACCACCTGTTAAAGGATGAATTTGTACATTTTGTTTCTAACATTTCAAAACATCCTAAAATCATGTATTTTTGGGAAATCCCAAAATTGGCTAAAATTATTTTTTAATATTTTTATTTGCAACGTTGAGTCTGGAGTTGGTGTTGGAGCTTGATCTGGTACCAGTAAATATCTACTATACAATAACCAAAAAATTGATATGCACAAAGTATGCAATTGGATTGTAACCAATGGAAAATTAATTTTACAAAAATTTAATTAATAAAACAGCGATTTCATAATTTTATTGGATGCGCATTTCTGCCGAATGATGGAATGGAAATGAAACCAAACGATTTGCAAATGTATTCTGCAAAACAAAGCAAAAAATATATTTGCCATGAAAAATATTCCAATCAACTTTCGCAATTATTTCTTGATGATCCATCCACAAGCTGATTAATTAATCATTTACCAGCTTTATGTGAATCTTAACGAAGAGAATCCATTCCAGGAAGGGGAAGCTATCAAGCAGCAGGATCTCATCCTGACTTGATGTCAGCTGAGATAATTTAATAAAGATCACTACAAGAGTGTTATGATGTGATCTTGAGAATTGGATGCGTTTAATGAATTTCCTCGTGGACGGAGGATTCAAATATATATTGCGCGAGTGATGAATGACTTGCGACGCGTTACGTTTTCCACTTACAGCCGCCTCCGACGTCGACGTCTCCTATGATTCAATCCAGCCGCCCGCTCGTCCTGTCCGTGAGCCAGAAGGGGGGCGGCTGAAGAAGGCCGCCAGCCGAAAAGCCGAACGCTGCTTCGAGAACGCTGCTGCAGAGAAAAAGGGAAATCGCCCCTCATTCGTAATAATGGGGCACGTTCGGCGTGTGCAGCACGCTTCTTGCTGCGACAACGAGCTCGGAGGCGGCCGCCGAAAGCGATTTCGATTTCAATCAGCTGGTGCGGCCCGAATTCGTGCCGTTTCAGCTCGCATTCCGGCCGCGTGCATTATGGACGAAATGGAAAATCACTTTAACTCATGACAGTTTGACTCGCTCGGCTCGATAAGCAATCCGAGGGAAACATATTGCTCGAGCAGGAAAAAATATCAAACTTTCATTATATTTTCAATTTAAGATTTCATTTAATGCCCCTAATAGCATGGGCGATAAAGGAGGCGGCTGGCGGAGGCGGCGGCGACGATGGCGGATGCCGCCGCAGCTCGTTTCAATCGAACGCGCGTACCTTGGACGGCTCTATAGATATTGTACAGATGCTATTTGATTGATAATAAACCAATTTCGGCGCGATATTGATATTGAATGCTGTTCGTCATCAATAAAGATGAGATTACTTGAATGCAAGCAGCCGCCTCTTCTGCCTCTTCTGCCTGCTCTTGGATCGGCTCAATAAAACTCAATTTAACACGCGCCTAAGAAGGAATTGATTATGCAGCTTGATGAGGGGCATGGATAAGATGAGCAACAGCATCTGACATAATGTTCTTCATCATATATTCGAAATCAGATGACATTTGTTTGATCTCTGAACTTTCAATTTGTTGAATGGAACTCAGTAAGTACATTTATTTTAGATTTGGATCAAGTCAAGAATTGATTGGGATCGAGCATTCATTTTCTACGAAAACAGAAGGGTCAAAATATAAAATAGTGGGAGAGATTTCAAAAAAGGAAACTTATTCTTTTAGTTCGGTTAAAAAATTCCAGACCAACTTTTGCCTTTGCTTTCTTGGATTTGGATACTCAAAATTAAGATTTATTTGATTCAGAATCATTGAAAATATCAAATCCCATATTATTATTCAAGAAAACAGAAGCGATGTGATACAATATCTTTATCAAACATTGAAAATCCTTCAATTTTTTTAAATATTTGTCGAAAGTAATTGAAGTTGGTTTTAGCATTTCAATTTTAAAATCAAAAATGATTTTTGACCAAAATCAGAAGAAATTTGTGTCATATTTGGATTGAATTTGGATTTGTCACTCTAATGGTAAAACCGAAAATGGTCCAGAGTTATTAAATTCAAAAAAAGGAGATTATATTTCAAATTCTACTGAAAATTTTCAGAGTAGCTTTTGCGTTAATTTGCTTTATCGTCAAAAGTTTGTACGGTCAAAATTCATGCAGGAATCCAAAACTCAAATTAGTATTTTACACTTATAATGAGTCCACTTCAAAATTACCCAAAATTGAGATTTCTAATTCATACAGGAACTACTATTAATATACAGTTTTGAATTCTTTAAGGAATTTAGATCAAGAGCAAGATCTAATTCAAAAAAATGAACTTTGCTTTTTAATTCAATTATAAAAATCATTTGCTTCATGTCAAGAAAATTTGGAAGTGGATAATGAAAATATAAGTTTTATTTGAAACAAACAGAAACCAATAATAAGAAGAAAGAATTTGAAAAATCTAAATTTGATGATTCTTTTCTTAATGGATATCCAGTTTTGATTTCCTACTTGAAGAGTTTAGATTAAACTGGAAAACCTACATAATAATAGACAAAATAAGAATCTAAATTTAGGCTTTTATAAAGTCAAGATAAACAAATCAAACTGTCACAAGCTAATTAAAAAATCACACAATAGTTTTGGTTTTGGTTCTTCAAGAAAGATAATTGACAACTGTTTATTAAACACTTTTTTCGTACCAAATTTTCTGTGGAAATCATAATAAAAATTTTCACCATGAAAATTTAAAATTCCAAGTAAAGCAAAAACTTTCCTGGAATATTGAATCCCTGATTTGATGAAACCGACATCTAATTAATTAACTGAAACATTAATTAAACTAAGAGGGCACAAATTAATTGAACCGACGAAAAAGAGTTGACCAAAGTTGCGATAAACTTCGATCTGCCCGCCGCTTCGCTGATCGACTGAGGAGGAGGCGGCGGTTGGTGGTGGAAAATTTGATATCCCTCTTGTTCGCGATACTAAAATTGGTGGATTTCTTTTCCGGGCTTTGCGGTCGTGCGGGCGCGTCGTTATTATTAACGAGCGCACGCCAAACGCGATATTGCTATGCGTCCGAGCAGAAAAGCTTCCACTTCCGGGCGGCGTGCGCCACCGCCGCCCCCGGCTCCCATTCCACGTTTCAAACACGCGACTTAATGATTATAACTATATGAACTCGTCGACGAGCGAACATGCATCCACGAGCCGGCTGAGGGGGCGGCTGGGATGCTAACAAGAAAGGAGCGAAGACGAGAGGCGGCGGCGGCGGCGGCGGCGGCGAGGTGTCAATTTGTTCTAATGGATTGGCGCATTGAAAAACGACGCAGCTCGGGAATCTAACAAGCGCTGCTTTGCGGTGTCCCTCATCCGCGTTCGTTTTTTGTCTTTCGGCCCATTCGGTTCGAGGGGTTGCAAGGATGATGATAGTTGGGATGCGCGCAGCGGGTCGTGAAATTTTTAAAACCGCCCAATGTAGAAATAAATGGAAGCGTAATAGCATTGATGCGGGCGACGCTTGAGGGAATCATGAGCAAAATCGATTCCAATTTCGCAATTTCATCAATTCGCCAATTCACCAATTCACCAATTGCGCGAATTGCGCGCTGTCTTTTTCTTCGTCCCATTTCGGGCACCGGGCAAGCTATCATTTCACCGCCCCCCAAACAACTTTCAGGTTCGATATTTATTTTCCCCACGCTTTTCCCTATGACGTTTGATATTTCATTTCATATGAATGTTCCCTAAATTAGGAAACGAAAAAACTTAAAATTTCCATTTTGTGGGACCCATTAAAAAACAATATTTAGTAATTTCAAATAAGTAAGTCTCGAGGTTTTTTGTATGGGGTTTAGCTTTTGTGGGGGTGGTCTTATTGTATCCAATACCAGATTTGTGGACTCTGTATCTCGATGGATGCAATTTCAATGTGTAAAAGTCCAAGAAATGATATTGCTCCATCGGCGGCCGTCGATCGCGCGCAGCAGTCTTAAGTTGTATTTGTAGTTCGGTAATAGTATTTCGGGCCGCCGCGCCGCCCCCACCAGCTCACGATGTTGATGGCAGTATGCACGTACAGAACGAGGAGGCAGCAACTCGGCGAGCATTTCGAATTTCGACATTCGTCGGACGTGGGGGATAGATCCAATTTTAAACTATCCAATTTTTCATTTCGGATTTAATAACGTCAGTCGTCGCCGCTCGGTGGCGGCATCGGCGAGGACTTACGTATTTCATATATATATTCGAACGAATATAGGGAAAGATAACGTGGTAAAGCTATGGTCCAATCGGTTGCATGTAGGCCAAAGACAAGTTAAGTTGGTTCCCAATCTCGAGGAATGCGGATAAGGTCAACATCATCAAATTTTCAAAATTTGTTTTCTGGAATGAATTTACCATTTACCAGTAAATTAGATTTGGATGGTGAAAATATATGGTTCTGTTTTGTATTCACAAAAACTAATTAATCGATTCTCATGATGCAAAAAAACCATATTAAAAGGCGCAATTTTTGCAACAATTTGACGGATTCAGATTTTTCAAAAATAAATTATTAATTCAAAAGATAATCAATTTAAAAATCACCTAAAATTTAACAAGGAATTAGACTATTGAATCGATCTTCATGATCTTCATGATTTATATGAAAGAAAGTAATTTTGGATTTCATTCGAATTATGTTAGTTTTTTTATAATGTGGTAATTTTTTAACAAAATAAAATAATTGCAATAAATAAAATATGCAATGTTTGGTTACACTATAATCTTTATATCTCCGAAGCTCATTCCGATATTCATTTTGTTCTTTCAAAATTTCGAGATAATTAATTTAGCTTTAGCTTGCTCTATTTCCAAAAATTTCAAAAAATATTAGGATGTCTTAAATCGATCTCTAGTTAGTATGTTAAAAAGATATACCTAGGTAAATCCAGAATTCTTGGAATGGAAACTTGCGTTTGGTAGATTTAAAATTATTGCTAATAAAAAACTAAATAAATCTCCCAATTACAAACTGATTTTTATATTTTTCAACATTTTTGAAAGTAATATCAAAATTGATCCAATATAGATACTATACTTATCAATATGAAAAATCCACCTCATAATTATAACAGGATCGTTACTTTCTTCCATTTTGGTATCAAACTGTATCCTACTGTGCTATCATTTTCACTAACCCTTTTTAGGATATCATGGTATTTTCAGAACTCTTGACACTTTCCAACCTTTTAAACATTTTTTTCGATATTTTTTAGCAGAAATAGAAATCTGCCAAATATTAATACCATACTCATCAAAAAAATCCACTTCATTATTGTAACAGGATGGTTATTTTCAAATAGAAATCACAATAGCATTGCTTCGAAATGAAGTTGCTGACAATACATGGTGTCGATTCGCACCGAGAATGGAGAGCAATATCGCCGCCCCCCAACCGCCACGATTACCACTTGTTCCCCACATTTGGAGGGCGGCAAACGCGGGTGCAAGCAAAACAGAGAGCGGAAAACGCGCTCGCGATCGCGAACCCATCGACGACGGTGTCGGCGGTGTCGGCGGCGGCGGTGGCGGCGGCGAACAAGCGGATACAGATAGGCTGGCGGCGGCGGCGGCGGCGGCACTCGCAGCTGCATTTCGCCGCTGCCGGTAAGCCCCGCCACTCAATCCATTAATGGCTCGTAATGGAGGTCCCCGGTATTACAGATACAAGCAATTTCGACGCCATTCCTCTCAATTACGGCAGATTAGCGTTGCCATTCTGGCATGGAGACGCGCGCTCATTCAGCGCGCTCGCTAATGTTTCCGCTGCCGCCCCCCGAACCCACCGCACCGCCGCGCCGCCGCCACTCAGCGTCACTCGCTTCGCTTCTCTTCAGGCCATCAGCTTAATTCCAAACAACAACCGATATTACTCAACGTACACATCATCAGCTGAAAAAGCGCTTTCATTAAAACGCATTAAAAGCATTCGTTCCATCGGCCGGTCGACACAAATGGAACCCTGATACAAAGCGACCATCCACCTTCACCATCATCCCCCCAACCACCAGGTCGCATCACACCCTGTAGATGATGATCCCGATCGCTATGAGAGATGTCTGCCAAATTCCTAATTTAATAAAGTTTACTCAGTTAGATTAGGTTTTTGATGATGTTGATGTCACTGAATGATGCGCCTTCTCCATGGACGGCGTCGAAGATCCCCGAGCTTATACCCCATCGGATGACATTGGTCGGGATATCGGTCGATGGTGTTATTAGAAAATGAATATACCTTCGTGCTTCCTGCCCGGGAAGCAGGAACGGAAACGAAGCATTTGTCAAGTCGGATCAACGCCTTATCTCTTTGTACAACGTCGTCTTCCTCATCGTCGTCGTCGAAGACTCTCACACCACGTCGAAAAGGCTTGTGTCCTCGGAGTAGTGAGCTGGCCATCAGCAGGCTGGAACAAGCTTTCCCAAAACCGACACGTCTTTCGTGTCGTGTTGCTCACAAGATTCGACTCCTTCTTCGTGTGGGATGGTCCTCGCCTTCCTGAGCCAAGCCCAATATGGGCAAAGCCTCCCCCGCACTCGGACCGAAGCTTTTTCATTCAATTCGCCTTCGAGGTTCATTACCGGATTACCTCCGTTTGACATTTAATTATTTAAAGTGATATCGTGACGTGCGAGGCTTTTCGCCAGCGCATAAATACGTCAATATCTGCGCGCGCTCCACGTTCAATTAGACGAGATTGCCGAAAAAAGAAGACGAAGCGGACATTCTTCATTCCAACGGGCGTCGCTCCTCGTTTTTTGACGGGGAGGGAAAGAACTAATTACACGATTGCCTACCCACCACCCACCACGGACAAGAATGTCCGACAATTTAATGCTGGATTTAATTTTATTAATGTCTTCAGACATTCAATGTCAACGTACCTCATAAGATAATGGTTTCAGAAAGCAGCCAAAAAAGCAAAATAATTACTTTCTGGGTTTTGGGTTATTCATTAAGCTCCAGAGGAAATATTGTCAGGATGGATTGCAGCAATGTCAACTCTTGTTTCCACGAATTGAAAGTGAATCCATTTGAAAAGTTTGATTGTGTGTATTGGATGGATTGGATTGGGGCCGATGGTGCACGTGCTAGAGTTCAGCTCATTTCGGACAAAAGCTCGTACGTCACCCTCGTCGAGGTGGTTGGAGGTGGCGGAGGCAGAGGTGGAGGCGGCGGCAAAACGGGCGAGTAAATTAAATAAAGTCTGGTGGGCATGCGATGCCATCGATATCGCAAAGCGTATACCTAATTCGGACGTCGGTCGCTATTTCCCTTCGATTTCTTTCATTTCGCCCTTCTTGCTCGGCCGTATTCTTCTTCGGCGGCGGCGGCGGCGATGGAGGCGGCGTTGTTGCGCGCTCCGACGTTTGATTTCGTTTTCTATTTCCATTGCAATCCGTTTCGGCATGGGAATGTGCAATGGTCGAGTGTGTTCGGTCGGAGTGGCCATTTCATTTCGTTTTCGGGTTTAGCCGCCCACTGAAAGGTCTTATGTCTTGAATTTAAGGTCGAAGGATGCCCGAAAATCATTTGTATTTTTGTCTTAGATGCTGCTATTTTTATTCGAAAATATGTGAGCATCTATAAAGGATATCCCAAGAAAAATGAAAATATGAGGCTTGTAAGAATTTAGGCTGAATTTTTTCTTCATTTATAGTTTTGACCACACTTACAAAAATAGCTCCCATTTTCATGGTCCCACTGAAAATTAAAATCATACGTTCAGCAATAACAATAGCAATTGAGTGACCAATCAAAGACCAAATGGAAGATTACTGAAACAACTTTTGGGACAACTTTTGGTTTCTATAAAAAGACTTCTAGTTTCTGTAATATCATGAGTTATTTTGGACCAAATTCTGATAAAATTGTGATGTTCTGGTACACTTTCTTGCATAATAGAGCTGATCTTTCCAATAACCAATAAGCAGTAACCTTGTTAATCACCTTTTTCTACATCAACCTTCTTAAAATTAATGGGCCAACTAATTTTTACATAATAGTTTGGTGTCATTTAGAGCTTTAATTTGAAAATCACTCAACTCAAGAAATAAGGAATAAGAAAAGAAAAAGTGTTGGGTTCAAACATTGGAATCTGAAATCTGAAACCTGGAACCTGAACACGTTTAATATACAAAGATGATTTGATAAGTCTTGTAATTCTGGTCCCAAATCGCCTCTAACAGTTCAGAAAACCTTTAATTATGATCCTTCGTCAATGGGACTCAACAATCTTTAGTACCCATGGTTCAATTCAGCTGCAAGTACAATAACTTCACCTTCTAGGCAACTCATCAATTCTGAGCAGTCCATTCAACAGAATAACTCGAAGAATGACAATCAATCGATAAAAGAAGTGTTATTAAATAGTGATCAAGAAGTTACTTCTTCAGGTTCAGCTTCTTTGTTGGGTTTATGAAAGATTGAGTTTATCCAATCACCTCATCAATTTTCTACAGCTGGAGTAGATTAAATATGTCCACTTACAAGAACTGTTGCCAAAAATTTCATCTACTTTAGGATAACTTCATATATTTTTTTTGCATAAGGTCAATTTAATGGGTTTGAAAATGATACCTCATCCTGTTTAGAAAGATGATTTGGTCCTAATCTTAAGACTATAGAACCACACCTCCCAGTTCAAATATGCCTCATAAATTACATGTTACAAGGATAAATATCATAGAATAGAGTAACCTGTGTAGGATTATACCAGAAAAAATAACTTTCAATTTATATAACTAAAAGACTACGAGGGCAAACCACTCATGAGATGTATCCGCTGGAAACTATCTTTCTCAATATTCGGAGTCGAGTTGAGCTCAGATCCAATAGCAAAATAGATTAGATAGCTGAGTGCATCCACCACTATATAGCTGCACCTTCCCTTCCATCTTGGAGCAGTACGCAAACCATCTCTGGATGCAGTGGTCCCTCTGAGTGAGTGTTGCTCTCGCATCGCATGAAATATTTAGTCCTGGCGCAAAAGCAATCTCCCGAAGAGCGGTCCACTTAGTTGGCATTAGTTACAGGCACTCAGGCAGCCGTCCACTACTCACTCTCGGGTTCTTCTCGGACTCCGACACCAACACCACCACCACCACCACCGACGCCGCCATCAGCATCGGGGGAGGCGGAACATGCATTTTCAATATAGAAACTTCCCCGCTGAAGTCCACTTCCGTCTTAGCTCGGACCTTCGCATTCACGCTGTCCACCAGCGTTGCTTCCATTCGCGATGAACTTTAACGTCAGTGGCGGTGGTTGTGGGAGCGCCGGCGCTGATGGGTAAGGTGCTGGCGAAGGAAGAAGGTACCGCGGACGAGGAGCACTTAGTTTAATAACACTACATCAACACAAACGCCAAAGAATCTATTCGTAGTTAAGGGCCAAGTTAAAACGGACCGCAGGCGATTCGAACGGGCACTCTGTGGGCAAACCTCTCCTCGTCCCTTTTTTTTCTTGTAGGTGGAACTGCAGAGTATGAAAGGTAGAAATCCAAAGATAAGGTGCTCTATNAACGGACCGCAGGCGATTCGAACGGGCACTCTGTGGGCAAACCTCTCCTCGTCCCTTTTTTTTCTTGTAGGTGGAACTGCAGAGTATGAAAGGTAGAAATCCAAAGATAAGGTGCTCTATCTACCTTTTTCAAGCAAATTGTCCAGTCCAATTAATTTAGTCACCTTGAACCATTCCCTGATTTGAATCAACACAATCTCAACCATCTTCAACTTTAACCTTATCTGAAGGATATGGATTCAACCCTGGGGGAACACCCTGTATGAGGATATCACTAACAGTAATGGAAGTAATTCCAGTAATATCCACTAAGTGAATATGTGGATTGTGGGCATACGTTCCCTACTTTTCCTCCCATTCCTCCTTCTCTTCCTCCTCCTCGCATTCTCGTGCCGACCACGTGCATCTCAAGAATAATATCCGTGTGGATGCATTCGATGCTCGGAGTGCTGCTTCTTTGCCCATGAAGCTATGGTTGGTACATGCGAGGAGTCTCGGCTTCGCCGGTTCGTTCGTCTGCTTCGTCGACCAGAAGAGACCCGACGCACGTAATCCATATCGGGTGAAATTAATTAAAGCGATAAATCATTCCCCAGTCAATCCGAATCGGTCGGTTAAAGTGAATTAAAAAGCGTGCCGCGTTTGCGGACTGACTGTCTGGTATCCACTCTCTGCGCATATTCTTTCTTGCACTTACAGTTCCACAGATGGAAGGCGATGCGATGGGTTCACCTAGAGAGGTCGTCCTAGGAAATATTACGAATGCAGCCCAAGAAATGCATTCAATTACTTACGAGGAAGATACGATATAAACACATTTAACGTATGAGAACTGCAAGGAATATTTATTTCGGGTCAGAGACCAAGGTGATCTCTTCAAATTGATTGGTAGCATTTTCCAATCGATGATATCCACTTTCAAATTCAATTAAATTAATCTACACAAAGTTCTATTCTGAAATAATGTTTATTGTTAAAACTCTTGTTTATTACTTGATCAGTTTTTGCAAAATCTAATGTTTGATATGAAATTTCTTGGTCATCAATTGAAATGGTATCCTTACCAAAAGTTTTGGGAAAATGTTGGTAATTTTTTAAATCCTGGCATTGCTGTAACATGGAACATTTAAAACTGATTTATAATTATAACCCAGAAATTTCTAAGAAGTTTTTCCAAAAATTGGAGGTCCTGAAAATCAAACCGACGAAGAATTTTGGATATAAAGTCCAGATTTAATTCAATTGCATTCTATTTTCTGAGTTCAATCCGTGTTAATCTTTTTTGAATAAAAACGTCATTTGTAATATAGCAAACTAAAGAAACTGTTTGATTGTAAATGAAAAGAGACGATAAGAGATGGATAATTTTTTGAGCATTAAACATGATTTAAGAAAAAGTAGAAAAATCTAATTGATGGACGGTTCTTTATAATAATTCGTGTCTTAAATATTGTTTATATAAATATTTTCCAGATAAATTTGACTGTAGGTTGAAAAAAAATAAAAAAATAATATTTGAATCAGTTGATAATGTTAAAATTGCAATATTTGCAACCTGGCATTTTAAAAAAATCATAAATTATCCAAACATCCATCAAAATGACGATATATATTAAAGAATTTAAGTGTCAATAAATTAATTTGAAGTTTATGAAGTCTTAAAAAGCTCCTTCTTGAAAAGAACTACAAGACTTGAATTGTGGTCCTAAAAGTGCCTGAATGAATTATTTTTCACATCAAAAACTACTGCAAATTTGAGGTACTCACACACTTCGGTATAAATAACAGCCATTTTTCAATAACTCAGCCGACAAAATGCCTAAATCCAGCCATTTAATTAAAATAAAATTCCACTTGCTCGGCGCAATTTTACAACTAGCGGGAGTGCTTTAATTTTCCCCCAACGCGAGGCGCGTATATAAAATATAATATGCATTTCTAATTAAAAGCCATAAATCATCCGCAAGTAGAGTTATAAAAAGTTGGCAGAATGGAAAACAAAAGCTCGACAAAGTTTTTTAAATAGGCCGAAACACGGCACGCACTTGCATGCAACCCATAAGTGGCGCCCTCTTCACAACC
>JARJDZ010001100.1:0-20573 GCA_030264555.1 Aleochara sp. GC000083
GATGATGCTATCAAAATATCCCCTGCCACTTAAACTTTTGCCCAAGTTCAGAGTTGACTCCATCAAAATGGCGAAATGGGAAAGACAAATAAAATCGTTTTACTCTACCATAGAAGAAATCTGTAGATGCCTACACAAGCAGATAATCCTTTCCACATATCCTCCCAGCCCTTAAGAACTGAGTCAGATGGCTAAATGGAAAACAACATCCAACATCACTGCTGCTACAAGTCCCTCCATCTAATATTTCACCATCTCATGATTTTGCTGCTTTAAATTCCAGCAATAAGAACTTATTGTAATTGATGATGTCTTTGTAGAAATGAATTGTTCATTTATCAACATGAGAATGCAGCATGAATTTACACCTCTGGATAATGGTTTTAGTATACTCCACAATTCCAAATTCCTCAAACTAGTAGTGAAGACTGCAAAAATACATAATTTTATAATAAGACATATTATGAAATATTTTATAATCTAGTGCAATTATTGACATAACCTGTTAACAGAACATCCCACCCACAGAGCTCTTATATATTACATATTACACTACATATTATATTTATGTATATAAGTCTGTGATTCCACCTGTGATTCCATGTCTCTGATTCAAGCTTGCAGAAAAAATGGCGTCATATCAACATGTCGATGGAAGCATGTGATGGAAGCAGAGACAGTCTCTGATGGAAGTAAGGTTTGATTGCGGTTGGAAACTTTGTGATCATAAATACCAATCCTCCGCGGACGGACTATACATGTGGGGAATAAAGCAGTACTTTACTCCCGCAGCGAGAGTGCGAACCCATAGCATATTGGCAAAAAGCAAGTATTCATACGCGAAAAAATAACACTTCTCTTATATTGCTTTTTGTAAACAATTTTTACCAATTCAAAATTATGTAATATAAGTTACCGCATTAGCATAATTTTTTTCTGTTTAAATATTTAAAATAATAAAAAAAAATCAAAACGTTGTTGGTGGACAACATAATAAATATACAATTTAGTTTATTATTATCAATCAAATTAGGATTTTCACATCACACTTGCAATGCCATTTACAATATATTGCGATAATCAAAATTAAAACATTTGTCATAAATTGTAAAATATTAAACATATCAGAAATTTGAAGTGCATTTTTCTTGAAAATGGATAACTATACTTTATACTTTATATTTATAAAGAATCACAAAAAGGAACTTTCAAAACTTTATTACATTATTACTAGTTTTGTTAAACGCTAGACTTATCAGCATTTGAATTATGAAGATATACCTGGGCGACATTCAATCTTCAAGATATAATAATTTAATCTTGACTAATTGTTCAATTGCAACAACATGCTGCAAGATAATTCTAATAGTTGAAGTCACGATTAATCAACATTTACAATTAGACTTCGTCTTTGTCAAAATAACAAAATGTTCCCTAGTAGATTAAGATGAAATTTATCATCATTCCTTCGAATAGCGAACACATGTGTAGCTCATTTGCATTAATTTATGCATTTTTAATTTACCTTAATACACTATAATCATAAATAAAATGCAATTTCAACCAATATTTTGTTATGCATATAACTCTAATATATTATTCCTAGGCAACAACATTAACAGTACAAGTTAACATCTCAAATCTAAAAAGATCTAAATAAATGTACTCAAATAATTGGAATTATATCAAAATTATACCAAAATCTTAACATGGATTTATACATCAAGCGAATCCATTACATTTACAAAAGAAATTTTATAAAATACCGATATTATATTTTAACATAGTTCCCTTACACAAAATGATAATAAATATAAGGGATGTACTGTATTAAATACTCAAAACACTTTTTTGGTCAAAATGAATAGAGCAAATGATAACGCGCAATAGTTTGCCGCAAAAATGAAGGTTTGTCTCTGATGCAGTCTTATTTCAAATGCTGTTTAAACCAGGCGTTAATATGTATTATTATCAATTGCAAATTAAACAATTAAATGAATAGTAAAACAGGTAATTTCATTGTGCCAGGAATGGAGATTACTTCAATTATTTTCTCGAAGTCAATTTCACGTTTTCCATCTAAAGCAAGTATTTGCAAATTTCTTGTTTTCCGATGACGGCTTGCAATCTTTTTATGAAAAAAAAATGATATGGTTTTTAAAAAATGTGTATTATGTGTATTTTCGTATGGATTTCACAACGAGCAAAACAACATAACAAACTTCCGCGCTGTGAATTTTTGTTTTGCAGTTTGAACAGTTGGACTTGTTGAATCTTCAATTGTCTGCGAAAATGATTTGCTTTCCCAGATTTGAGGTTTACGCTTCGATTTCGTCTCCCTGACCAGATGACTGGATCGTGGGTACCCAATTGGATGACTAATCAGAGTACAACTAAAGAATGCTTATTATTGCGCCTGCAAGGATGGCCCAATGTTCAGTCGTGTGCAGATTTTCAATTGAGCAACGGCCGCATCTCGCAATGAGAATAAATGTGTCATTTCGATCTCTGTGCGGGCGAGTTCGATCGCCTTATTGAATAATTCAACGGCTAGTATTAAGTTGGCTCTGAAACAAGATATCAAACTTAGAAATGCTAATCAACATCAATAATATCCCATGAACAGTTAATTAGTTATTTACACAAAAAAATAAAAGGAGATTGTAGAATTTAGAATATTAGAATGAACTTTGCCAAAACAATAAAGTGCGCAAAATGTAACTATAGTTAGTAGTGATGGGCGAATAGTAACTATTCGGTACTTTTGTACTCGTTACTCGTTGGGATCCGAAGTACCGAGTATTAGTTTCGACTTTGGTATTCTAGCAGATTCTACCTACTCAATGATGAGCCAGTAGTTTCGTTACTCAGTCACTTGGAGTAGTCCGGGTCCAATCGTTTATTTCGTTCTTTCAGTTTTTCTAGTATATCTCAGCAGTTACTGACGAATTGTGAGGAAGAAGAACATTTTTACTACCTGCATTAGTTACCCTAGCCGTGGTCCCAAGTAACTAAGTAACGATTACTTTGTAACGAATACTACATGCGAAAGTAACGAATAGTTACTCAAGTATACTCAAAAGTAACTAAAAATCCCATCACTAATAGTTAGATTCTACTACAGAATCTCCATAATTGATTTCTTGCATAAAGGATTCATATTATTTTACGTAATTTAGCAAAATAGAGTCAATAGAAATTATAAATTTACCTTTGAACCTCAACGGTTGCCAGTGTTTCAAACGCAAATCCACATCGATCATCCAACTTAATTGCTTGTTGCATGTACTCGACGCTCTTATCAACGTTGCCGTGCCATTGCAACTCCAACATACCGCGATGCACCAAAATTGTAGCATTTTCTGGATCTACCTCCAAAGCTTTCACGTACATTTTGTCTGCCTCCTCATATTCCTGTCGCTCCGTTAGCACCTGAAATAAAATAGTATGTTTCATATAAATGTATCTAATCGCTTCACAGAATCCTACCTGGCCAAAGAGGACATACGCTTCCGAAAAGTTCTTAAACTTTACAATTGCTTTACGAAAATCTGCCATGTTCCGCATGAGTGCTTCCGCATTTTGGGTGGCCAAAGCAGTCCTATAATCCGCATAACATTTCTGCACGACGGCAATAGCGAAGTCCGGGTTGAGGCCTACAGATTTGGCGAAATCCTGTCGCGCCTCCTCCGTCCGCTCCATCAGTAAATAGATCTGGCCGCGATGATGGTACACATCGGAGATCTCGGGCCCCAATTCGGCAGCCGCCTTGAAGTCCTCCATGCACTTCTCCATCTCTCCCAGCTGCATATTCAACGTCGCCCGCTTAATCAACGAGTTCACTTTAATCTTCACACTCGCTTCATTACACTGAATAAGCGAATTTAAATCGACCATACATTCGTGGTGGCAGCTGGACAAGTAATAGAAGGCAGCTCTCAAAGATCGCGCTTCGTTAATGTACCGGCCGTCTGATAAACTTGACTCAATTTCCCATGTGCATGCTGGAATGATCTTTTCATACTCTTCTTCAGCAAAGTATAGCTTGGCTGCTAAAAAACCATTCAGTTCATCTGTTCCCATGGGGGGTAGTGGACTCATCAACAGCTGATATACTGGATCTTCAGAGAATGACATTAGGTATGTTTTGATAAATTGCTTGCTGGTAAGCATTGGTTTTCTTGTCTTCATTGCCTCAGCTGCATGCATCTTGCCAAGCTCTTTGAGTGTGCGATCAGCCATTTGCAGACTTGCAGGATTTTGAAAGCCCTGAATAAGGCAAACAGCAGTGATATCATCAAGGCACTTCTCCCATTCACCTTGTATCTCATAGGCTTTGGCTCTTCGATACAATGCCTTCTCATACTTTTCATTAAGTTCTAATGCCTTTGTGCAGTCTTCAATTACTTGTGGCCACCTCTTCAACTGCTCATTTGCAGCTGCCTTGTTTTGGTAAAATGTTGAAAGGTCTGTATTACTGCCAGATGGACAAGTTTCAATTGCTTTCTGATACATTGTGAGAGCTTCTTCATACTTTCCTTTTTTGAAAAAGCCATTGCCTACAAGAATATTTATATTAATCTGTACCAATATACAAATAGGCAAATAATACCTTCTCCTTTGAGACGTTGAGCCTTTTCCAGAGGTGTTTCTGGTTTTTTTGAATCCTGTCCCTGACTTACATCATCAATTGACATTGAATTTACTTTGTTAATGAGGGACTTCTTATCATTTGTTTGTTGTCGCAAATACCAATACCCTAGACCTAATGATGCAGTGGCCCCTATTGCAACAGCAATCTGCCATTTAGGGAAAATCATACTCCCAGTACTTTCATTTGCCATTTTGTAATTTTTAAATCAAACCCTTGAAAACTGGAACAATGATGACACTTCTCAAAAATTTCCAATCAATTTGAGGTTAAATCGGCCGGAAAACGAATAAGATTTGTACGGGTTTTCTTTTTGATTACTGCATATATCAGTTTGTTATCTTTATTGAAGAGCTCTTATCTTCTTTATTTATAACGTTTATGGTACAAATCTAAAACAACAATATACATGTTATTCAGGTCTGCACTTTGGTCTACAAAGCCTACATGTAATATAATAAATAATTCACAACATAATACTGTAAATAATAGTACAATTTTACAATAGATACTAGCAAAGCACTCACATTTATGTTAACCCTCGGTAGTTTTTCCCCTTTTTCCAGTCAGCACTCAACGTTAGCGGGCGAGGTTATGCAACATGTTTGAAGACGCAGATAACATGCGATAATTAAGCCTGTTTACCTAAATCAAAGGGCACATAATAAGACTAAGATACTGAATAAAATAATAGCTCTAATACGGGATTTGTAGGATGTAATTTCGAATGTGGGATTGGTTAGCGGTCAAATCCGGAAAAGCAATGTATGAAGAAGTATGAACGGGATGAATACAACTCAAATATGGCGCAATCGGAATCGCCGGCAAACGACCAAATTCTTGATTTGCCGTATAACAATTGTAAACCAAATAACCGAAAACACATGAAAAATTAGACAGTTTTCAATATTTTGTAATGAGGGGACAGATGACAATGACACACACCTACTAGAAATACGAAAAACATCAATTTCTAAATTCAGAGCGCATGCATGTATTTTGGGAAGTCTATATACCTGAAAAGTTTAATTAGAAATTTCAAAATAAATTAAAGAAATATAAGATCAACTTTGGGAAAAGATCCGAGAAAAATTGTATTTCAAATCATTATTACTAGAAGGATGAAATAAGTATGTTGGTAACTGCTGTCTTCCACAGAGATCAACATCAATAGAAATACAGTCAGCATGGTAGTTGGAAAAATTGTAAACAAATAACTTATTATATTAGTTTGACCTGCAGAGTGAATGCTATTATTATCAGTAGTAATCAGGATTAAATTAAACATTTGTACTGTACGTATATATCACAGATTTTAAGTATAAAGTTTTTTGTATCATAACCTAAAAAATTGAAATTTTAGGAATGTTATAATTATGTCTACAAAAATTTTGAATAATATTTCTACAAGTCTATTAAAACGTATTGCAAGAAGCAATAAATTAATATATGCTCAGAAGTCGATAACGAGCCGCTTAGTAATCGCTTGTAAAAGAAGCAATTATAACTTTTATGAAGGTACACGATACAATAATCTTGAAGAAGTGCCATTGTACTCTAAAGGGTGGAATCATTCAAAGTCTCAAGGGGACTTTTTCACAGTTCATGGTGATCCTAGCTTAAGAGATGCACCTGAAGTAGATTTTTGTGATGCATCAATAGACTTATTATGGCAGAAAATTCTGCACAATAACAACATTGATCATTTTACCAAATTTCAATCAAAAGTTATTCCAGTTATTCGATCTGGCTCACATACATTAATTGCAGCTGAAACAGGTACTATACACTTAAAAGTTATTCCTGAATTGATTGTCTAATTGAATTTCTAATTTTCTGTAGGTTGTGGCAAGACTTTAGCTTATTTATTACCACTTCTTGAAAAATTGAAACCTATTGAAACTATGAACAGTCCCCAAATATTAGTTCTGGTACCAAACAGGGAATTAGCCTATCAAGTTGGAGAAGTTGCCCAAAACTTATGCTCTACAACAGATCTTAAAGTGAAAGTAATTGTTGGTGGGCGCACCAAGAAGTTAATGATGGCTGCAGAACATGGATTAGTTGACATCCTGGTTGCAACACCAGGAGCAATTGGAAAACTATCCACAGTTGGTCTATATAAACTGGATCAAGTCCGGCATACGGTTCTAGATGAGGCCGATACGCTTGTAGACGACAGTTTTGTGGAACGCATGGAATCCCTAATTCGACGAGTTTCCAATTCGCAATTCATTTTATCGTCCGCTACATTGCCGCGGAGACTGCCAGCCATTCTAGAGCCCATCATAGATTCTTTAGTGCAATTGAAGTCTGAACGTCTCCATCTACCGCTGTTGAATATCACGCAGAAATTTATGCGATTAACGAAGAGTTCGAAACCCATCCATTTGCTGATGATGGCGAAGAAAAACAAGCATCCGCTGCTTGTGTTCACGAATAGAAATGAGACATGTAATTGGCTAGCGATGTTCCTGCGTGAGAATGGGCTGTCTTGTGCGAATATTAATGGTGATATGAATTATGCGATTCGGAAGCAACAGTGGCAGGATTTTAAAAGCGGCAGGGCGAATATTTTATCAGCTACGGATGTTGGCTCTAGGGGTTTGGACACGACCGAATTGAAGGAGGTGATTAATTACGATTTTCCCTTGTATACTGCTGACTATATTCATCGAGTGGGTCGCATTGGGCGGCTGGGTTCTTCGGAGGATTGTAAAGTAACAAATTACGTTAGTGGGCCCGTTGAAGTCAGACTGGTTCAAAATATTGAGGTATGTTTATAATTTGACTTTCTTTTGGAGTTCTTTGAGAAGCCAGATTTTGTTTGATCGATTTATTCAATATTGGCTGAAGTTAAACTTGGATCAAACGGAATGGAAATTACCGGTAAAGGGATTTTCTTATTGTTTATATTGTTATATTTTGATTTTCAATTCTATGCATCATGCATCTACTATTTCATGAAGATCTAACTTATTTTAAGTTTACAAAAACGAGTATTAGTGACGTTTATTATTACGCCTTCATAAAATTTCAAAATTATAATATGTTATAATATGTAAATTTGAATTCAACTGACGGTCACTGCAGAATATCATTAATTACAAAATTTTACACGTTGGGAAAATTTAATATAAATAATGACTATTTTTGAATGTGTATCTTTATTCTGCACACAAAAACTGCATATATACAATTTTTTACGAATGCTACAGAATTCATTTTATTTGTACTTGATATCCATTAAATATTTAAATGCGTAAGGTCCTCTTTACCGTTTTTATCGAAATTACTTAAGTATAAGTAGAAATAGCCAATGGAGTAACTTATTTGTTTGCTCGTAATTTCAGATGGCAATTCGAACCGGAAGTGAGCTAAAATACGTCGATGGCAATATCACAAGTATCGTACAAAGCCGAATCGAGAAGAAAATGCGCGGCGCTGCCTGAGGATTTAGCGCTACAGAAAGGTTCGAATCATAGATTGGCAAAACTATCTTATTAGTTGAACACCCTTATCGATATAAGATTCGTAAATAAAATATAAGTATATAAAGAATAACAATTGTATTATACAAAAAAGTGTGTGATAATTATGCTAGATGATCATCATGATAACAATTACATTGGGGCGCCCGATTTGTCAACGAGTTTCAGCTTATCAATACTCATTTTGGCCGTTTTCTTCTCCTGCTGGACATCGTTCATCTGTTTGCCCTGGCTTATATCGTCCTCCTCGGAGATGATGCCGTCACTGTACTCCTGCGAGTCGCTGGTAAACGACGAATCGTCACAATCACTAGTATCACTTTCCGTCGACGAGGACGACGTGGTGCTCGACTCGCCGCGGTCGCACGTTTCGCCGATGCTCACGACGAAATTCGTCGGCCAGACGTTAATTTTCTTAAAGTATTTGATATGTTCCTTAGAGAGCACGCGCACCATCTCGGCCTTCACTTTGTCGCCCTCGGCAATTGGCTCGACGATGACGAAGTCGCCGCGTTTCACCCAGATGTTTTTGCGGAATTTCGTGGGCATCGAGACTAGGTAGCGCTCCTCGTCGTTGGTCTCCACCTCGTGCAGGTTGTTTCCGCGACTGCTGATGATCTTCACGATGGCTTGACCTTCGGATGGCGATGCGAAGTAATCCTGGGCGATTTCCTTCAGGACGTGCTTGCGCTTATTTGCTCGAGACATTTTGGAACCTGCAATCAGACAAGGAAGTCATTAATTGATGACCAACAACGCAACCAACACTAGATGAACGGGGAATTACTTTTTCGACTTTTTTATTGCTTCGTAGATGGTGAGACTTTCGCCGTTCGGAATTCCGTAACCCTTTTCGAGTCCGTACGGATTCGAGGGCGTTTTGCAATCCTGTTTCGACTCCTTTCTGAGCGCAGTGTCAATATCCACCGAGGAGAAAAACGCCACGGAGTAAGGAAGATCGTACAAACCCAATTTAATTGCGCAGAACGAGCGTGTTAACAAGTTTGTAATATGCATTGCAAGAGCAGCATCATACTGATATTTATCTTCCGTCAGGTAGCGCACCTCATCGTGGAAACTCAACGAAAAACGCACCGTATCCTTCATCAGCCACCTCATGCAAACCAACATTAGATGCAGGAAATCAACAGCACCGCTTTGAACCACCCAATTCACCCTCGTCGGAAGATACTTCTCATCGGGATTATGCAATGGTTCCAATGCACGGCTCAATCTTGCTTCAAGAAACGGAGTTTTCGGACTTTCCTCGCTGGCGATTTTTTCCAAACTGTTAAACATAGCGCTCTCGGTACCCGAAACCCATCGTGGTTTATAAAACATATCATTGAGTGTCTTCCCATGTAGTTTGGCTACTTGATGCGCTTGCCATTTGGCGTACGGAATATCCGCCAAATCATGAATATATTCAGGACGAAGTTGATAGATACGTTTCCCTTTTGTAAGGTCGAACATTTTATTCGCCTTGCTGCGCGCATCCTTCTCACTCATTGAAGGATTGAATTGCTTCAAGAGTTGTTCGGCGAAATTGACGCCTGCACCGTAAATTCGTGCATAATTGATCACTTTCGCGTGGTCTCGCGAGATACCAACGGCTTTCGCAGTAACGCTATGCATGTCTGTACCTTCAGCTTTGGTTCCGCTTAAGGTCATCCAGCCGAAAGGAGTTGCACCATGCATTTTCGCATGTTGTGCGTCGCCAATCATGCTCGCAATCCACAACTCTTGGGAATCGACATCAGCGCCTACAAATTTATACCCAGTTGGTGCTTGAATCATTGCACGTAATTCGGATCCAATTCGATCTGATTTCGGTGTGGATGCAGTCATCCATGTAGCTTCAACTGCTCTTCTGGTCAAGGTGCCTGAAACGACTATCTGTGGGATAATCGCACCGAAATTTGAATCCATCCATACAACCATTTGATCTTTGATGCGATCCCGATTATTGCGCCAGTAACTCAGACGCCGGGCGATATCCAAAACTCGTTCAGCAATTTCCGAATCGCCAGCCAGAACATTTTCCGAAAATTTATTCAGAAAATCCTTAGCTAACGGATTACCTACTCTAAAGGATGCGCCGTTTTTGTGTGGAAGTTTGAAGAAGAATATACAATCCTCGAGAATTGTATTGCACCAGATTCCCGATCCTTTATAAGCTCCATCAGTTTTATCCTGCTTTAACTTACTATAAAACTCCTTTCGAGCTAAATTTTCTTCGACATCTTGTCGAATATTCGCTGGGATGTAGTCTTTGTGATTCTTGTTTGCAATTAGCGGGCATTTTTCCAGTAAGGATTTCAATGGAATTGTTTTACCTTCAAGATCCGTGGAAAACGGAACTAGTAAACCCCAACCAAGACCACGAATATAATGAAGAGGGTAACCTTCCCAAGTGAGATTCAATAATTTAGGAGTAATCTGCATTGATGTGCTTATAAGATGAGCTCCAGGTGTCCAATCCTCGCTGGAATTCGGCTTTTCCGCTAGTTTTCTATACCAGTTCGGATATCCTGGTAATAATGTACTTGTTCGTGGCTGCATTTCCTCGAAATATTGAAATTTAAAATCCAAAGGATCCAAATCCTCTTCATCTTCTTTAGCTACATTACTCTTTTGTAAAACAGTTTTGGGCAAATCCTCCGTTGCTTGCTTCCTACCCTTCGTCTTCTTGGGAACTGTAATTTTAAGTTTTTTAGTATCCCAGTCCTGATCCCACATCCAAATATCTTCCTTGTATTTATCGCCATGCATCAAATAGCACGCCTGATCCGCTCGTTTCCCTAGGAGCACTTTACCTTCAATTGCGAGCTCCTCAAATGTGAGATCACATTCCTCAATGTATCGATTCCAATTAGCATTAACCGGTAAATAAGCTGTGCTCAACTCTAACATGCCTGCAAACGTAACAGGATGCGGAAACCTCTGACGGAAGACAGGGAACACCTTTTTGAAAATTCTGTGTGTAGCTTGTACGTCTCCAGCGCAATAATCCATCAAATTTTGAAAATCGTCCCTAACATCTTTCAAACTACCCTTCACGAAGACATCTCGTGGATCCTTGGAGATTTCAATGCCGCAATAGAGTTTATGTACATCACTCAAATTATTCATCGAACTTAGCGATTTCCATTCCTCATCATGACTCTCCTTTTTCGATTTCAACATGGCACGTTGATAACTCGTCATTCCACTGATGCAAACATGCAATGACATTGTATCAATGAATCTGGTACCTGTTTGATTCAGCCAGTACTGCTCTTTGATTCTTGCCCGATCATAAGACACATTATGCCCAACAATAATCTTGGGCTTTTTGATATGTTCCAAATCAATATCCTGACTTGATTCCATTGGTATTAGATCAGCTTCATGGTATTGCTTGGGAAATGATTCATTAAGATTTATCAATGATTCACTCACCCAACTGTACCAAGCTTTTGAACTTACAGCAGTCGCAAGCGTGGGGCTTCGACCGGATGCCAAACACACTTCAACATCAAATATCAGATCCTCTTCTAAAGGAAAATCAACGGGTTGTGGGCCGGTTTCCGAGTAGCGCATCCAACCTTCCCGAAATATCCACACCTTAGGCTTTTCTGGTATGGAACCCAACAATCTTGTTGCAAGAGCTACATAAGGTTCTGACTGATCCCTTCCAATCTTTTCAAAATGCTCTTCCAGGTTCTCCCCATAAAATGGAGGTAACTTTAACTTCACATCTTCAAGGAATTGTGATTCTTTTGTTACCATACCATGCTTCTGTAATTCTTGATTGCAACTATCAATTAGTTCCTTAGGCACCTTCTTTGGGTTATAGTTTGCAAATACTTGTTTGTACAGATTCTTTGGCAGCATTTGGATATTCAGTTGATTGACGCGAGTATCGCTGACATGTTGCTCAGCCTTTGGTAAGATAACACGTTCCTGCAATTTCTTTTCCCGCAATTCCTGAAGTCGTTTCAACTTTGCTGGATCAGGCTTGAATAGCTTCTGAGTTGTTTTTGGTGAAAACCATAGATCAGTCCCATAATGCCTGCAGTTCTTCAGCTTACTCAACATCCCTATCAAGTTTGTTGCTACAAGGGTAACTACAAACCAATCGAATTTATTTGAAGGAAATGTATGTCCTTATAGGATTGCGTTTTTTGCAAGTACGTAAATAGTTTAAGTAATCGACAAAATTGTTAAGGTTATGTTTACATCGAATGGCATGCGATAGTTTTGTTAGCATTAAAATGTATTAGAACAATGGGAATGAAATTGGCAAAGCTATAGATCACTTACTTTATTCAGGTGCGCTAAGATATATTGTTGTTCCAATATGCACTTGTAATTTGTAGTTGAATTGATTTTTGTAATAAAATTTCCGAAACTCACTTGAAGCACTGACAACACCGTCATAAAATTGCATAAAATAATCAAAGATAGATGCTTGAGCCGGCCTAAGCTGTCAAATAATTTATGCTAGTATGAGGGCGCTGATTGCTGAAAATAACAAAAAGGTAAAGGATAAATTTATTATATCTCAAACCACTCACGGCGCTGTAGGTTATTTATCGACCCAATTCATTAGAAAACATTCTCATTTGTTAAAAACAATTATCTAAAGTCATTTATTTAAACGACAAAATGAAAATGAATTACATTCGCGAAAATACTTGATATTTCTCCACTAATTATCTAAAAATAAATATTTAGAGCAGTGGACCTCAACATGTTAGACATAAACACCACATATGTTTTTTCGAAATTTCATTCTCGAGTACACTGGAAATGTGGTTACGTTGATTAATTGATTATCAATTAAGGTTTCCATTTATACAATACATATTTATGCAGGCAAAGTTGTGTTTGTAATACTTTATTAACAACATTTTATAAGTTGCTGGAACAAGAAAAGGGAAAATCTTGCAAACATTCGCATGATCAACACAACGAAAATACAACCATTTCGTTAGGCTAGAAATGTCAGATTTCCAATAATCAACAAAAATATAGCACAAATTCGACTAAATAAGCGTTTAAAAATAGTGTACATGGCAGTACTAGGCTTAGATAACATTGTAAAATGGGTAAGTACATACGAAATAGATTAGATGCGTTGAATTTCTTCTTTTAATTGATCCTAGCCGAAACACCCGCCGTCTTGGAAACATTAGACCTTTCTGAGAAAAGTCTGAAAAAATTGGCAAAACCAACGCCTGAAGAATCTCTAGTGACGACTTTGATACTCGATGACAATGAATTGCAAAGGATTGAAGGCATTGACTCATTCAGCAAAGTGCAAAAGGTTTGTTTATATGTCTAACCTCAATATGTGTTTGGACAAAAATCATGTTATTTAATTGCAGTTATCAGCGGTGCGAAATCAACTACTGCGAATGTATGGAGTGTGCCGACTGCACAATTTACATACACTGAATTTGGCTCACAATGGCATATTAACAATTGAGGGTTTGAAGGATCTGGCACAGCTTAAGTACCTGAATTTGGCTGGCAACAGTATCAAAACGATTGAGCATCTGAATGCAAACATCAACTTGGAGCATTTAGACTTATCTGAAAATTCCATCACACATATATCTGACTTATCATTCCTCAAGAATTTGAAGGTTGTATTTTTGTGTACTGCATTCCAGAGAAATTAATAGGATTTTTGTAGGAATTACTCTTGCACAATAACAAAATATCCCATTTGCGACAATGCGAGCGATTTCTACCAGCCAGCTTGACAACGTTAACACTAGCCAATAATAACATCGCCGATTTGAACGAGATCAGCCAACTGGCGCATTTAACCAACTTGAACAGCATATCAATTGCAAATAACCCCAGTGTAATAATGACAGGTCAAAAAATGTTTGTGCTTCGATAGTTTTTGCTACTTGTATCTAATTTTGTTATTGTTTCTGATGCAGCGGCTTCGACTACCGTCCATTTGTTATAAATTGGTGCTTGAGCGTGCAGATCATTGATGGCTATGTTGTTGATGCAATTGAAAGCCTCCGAGGCGAATGGCTATATTCGCAGGGCCGTGGAAGGCATTTTCGTGTCGGTGATCACCAGGAGTTGAGCCAGTATCTCGCATCGGTCTGCCCGTTATCTGGAGAGCAATTAGAAACGGAAGAGGATCGGAAATTGCGTTTGATTTTGTCGAAGGCTCAACATCATCAACAGCAGTTACGCGAGCAGGGCAATTCGCCAATTCCTTCTCCATCTGTGAGGAAAAAATTCCAAGCGGCTAAATCTTCACCGAGAATTCATTGTAAGTATTCATTGTTCATATTTTAACGTTAATTGTTTGCTTTCTGTGGTGTTTGAAGCGCGATAATTAGTTTTTAATCAGGGACTTTTACAAAGGTAATATTTAAAAGGTATCTTATTGGAATTGCGAGTAAGTATGATTATTATGGGATTTTGTGTACCAATCGGTACCAAGGAATATTTTTTGAATGGGATTATGCAAAGGCATGCTGAATAGTGCAGAACGCCTTCCTTATATCGATCTCAATTTGTTGTGAGTGTTTTGCCTCAAGTGGCATACATGGAAGACAAGAATTCCCTCGATGTTAACGTGATATCTTTATTGATTAATTATGAATATTTGAAATATCGATTGCGACAATAAGACCGTACAATCAGACACACGTACTCGTAGTATTACATTCTTTGTTTTGCTTTGGACACGTTCAATCGTCATGTTTTCAGTTTACTTACCATGGTATTGATTGCATTTCAGTATCATATAAATGTTTATCAGGCCTACACGTGTCTGCATCATAGATTTACATAAAAAGTACAAAAGCGGTGTCAAAATGTCTTATTACTACTATTATTATAAACGTAATTATAAATCATTTAATTATAGCATAATAGTATGATGGAACAAGTGATTTTACAGTTTAAAACTATTTAAACTTGTAAAAATTACTTGGTATTGAATCAACAAATATTATTTATTGCTTGGAGACTGAAATAATTTGCAAAATGCTAAAACTGTGTATCCAAAACAAGTTTAGATAAAATGCCATGTGTAATGTTGCTTTATTTACAGCTGCAAGAGTTAATAATACAAGATCACCGGATAAAATGACTGCGAGCTGCTATAATGCGATGAATTCATCGCAGAGCGTTGGTGACAGCGGAATTATGTCTCAAAGTTTGGATCCAAGTATACTCAGTCAAACGAGCAAGGACGACACATTGAAATCAGCAAATGCGAGTGTTCGAGAAAATGGGATTTGCCTAGATGGTAAGAATACTGCAATCAAATGAAATTCGACCAACAAAATAACATTCTTATTTCTTACAGATTACGAGGTCGTAAACAGTCCTTTACAAGTCTTATCGAAATTGGTTCCGGTGCCTGAATCCTTAATGAGTCCCGATTATCGGCCGTCATCATTGAGCTCTCGCTTGAACTCGATGTCAACCATACCGACTCCAACGGTGAGCCAAAAACCAACTCCGCGAATCGCTCAACCGGTGACCAAGTCACCGAAGATGCCACGCAGTAGCAATATAGCGAAGCCACGCGCCAGCTTCAACGTCGAAACGAAGCGAACGAGCAGTCCTAGTCCCGTTCGTGCTCGTCGTGGCATTCCAGTAAACACGTATGTATTCTATGAATGATGCTTGATACAGGATAATTAATTGCGAAAAACTTTGTAGAAGCAAGACGATTGGAAGCCCACCACTCAATCCTAAACCGCTGGTATCGGCGATGAAGAAGTCGCCGAGCACTGAGGACGAATCGGAGATGTGCGACTCCAAGTTGCAAACGATTCAAATGAAAGCGGAGGAGAAGCGCCAGCAGAAGGACGCCGAAGTGAGCAGCAATAGTAGTGGTAACGAGGAGAAGGCGGAGATGGCAGCAATATTTATTCAGAAAATGTGGCGTGGGTTTTATACGCGGCACAGAGACAAACAGACGCAGGAAAAGTATAAAACGTTGCAGGCGCAACGTGCTGATGAATACTTACAGTACGTTGAATTGTAGCACTTAAATTTTGTATTGTTTATTGTTGAATGATTGTTATAGGAAATTAGCGTGCGATATGGAGTCGACAAAGGCAGCACTCGAGAGTGAACGCAAAATACAAATGCTGCAAATGCAAGCGATAAATGCGCTTTGGAAAAAGGTTTCTGCATTACAACCGGAGGATGCAAATAATACGGCATCTACAAGTGCGAGTGGAACAAATCACGGTGCAACCACGGAAACCCACGAAATTGTTAATACTTTAGCAGCTACATGTACCTCTCTGCAAAGTCAAGTTCAGCAACTTCAAGGCTCCATGCAGGATATGGTGAAATTCATGAGCATGTTTGCACATATGCCGCAATTTAACAATCCTCCTTCTCCGAATAAGGATAATGTTATTGCAACTCAGACTGAAATTGTTGCTGTACACACGCCACAAGTAAGTTAGATTAATGTTTGATTCAAATTTAGTTGATTTTTGAAGTTATTGAATGAAGTGAGTATAGGCAACCCAACATACTTCTTTGGGTATTTCAAATTCTTGATGAGAATTTGACCAAAAAATGATATATCCGTGTTGGAAAATGATGTCGTCTATTATCCTTATGCTTAAATAATAAGGATTTAGTCGATATAACTTAATAATATTCGTATTTTGTAGGGTGAAGCTGCAAAAGTATTCCCATTTCAAAAACAACTGCGACCATCATCTTTACCGCTCCCAGTTGGTTCCAGAACGCCGAAACGCGACGTGACCGTGACGACGACATCCAGCAGCACGAGCAGCACAAGCACGGTCGAGGCGGAGGTGCGTCAATTTGCTGGCACGCTCGTCGATGGTGTCATACGCACAGTGAGCGAAAGCCAAGAAGATTGCTCGAACCTGCAACCAAGTACTGAAATCACGGTGACCAACACCGACAAAATGTAGATTTTAAGCTATTAATAACACGACGTTAACACAACTCTTTGCAACCAACGTTAAGTTTCAACACTTATTCTGCTCTTCTGTGATTCCTGATGGACTTCATTTTGTTTGATTTGTGGACATGCTACACGTCTTATGCCTCTTCGCGAAACAAACGAATGCGAGCGACGAATGTTTCCGGCACAGATGCAGCAGCTTCAATGTGATCTCACCGTGCTTTATGTGTACATTAACTATTAACTACTATTGAAATGCCCCAGTCGGTCATTGTAAATGTGCGAATTTTTGCTCTAATAAGTACGATCAAAGTTCTAAACTTAAGATGAAGTCTTGTGCGAAGCTCATTCTTTTTATGTTTCTGCCGCTACTATTATGGGCGTTAAAACACTTTTATGTATATGTATTACGGATTTAAAAGACAACAGTCGATACCAAAGATTAGCAAATCACTTCAAATAAAATTAATCTGAAATTAAGATTAGTATGATTCCATTTCAATAACCTTCTCTTAATTTACTTAAGTCAACGTTCATTATTTCTCCGAATTTATAAAATCACAGCATTTGTACATCATCATCCATTTTCTCCTACCTTTCACTTAAAAGTTACCTATTTAATTGCTAGTTCTTACAATGCCAATTTGTTTGTGACTCCTTACCAACTATAAACTACAATAATCGTAATCATACTATATGAAGGCTGTAATTGCACGTCGATGTGCGTAATTATGCTAAATAGGATGTCTCGGCTACTGTGGTATAGATGTGTAGGTATTGATTATAAAATAATTATTGATACATTTGGCGTATGCAAAAATGGTATTCAACCTTACAAATCGCACGAATTCATTACATCTTCTCAAAACGTCATGCTCTGTGATGTGAAAAATACAGAAATGTTTTGGGTTAATATACTTAACATGCGATATTGTTTTGTTTTCTAGCAAATTGAGTTTTTCTGAACAATTTGAAGTGCAGATATAAAACAATTTTTAAACAACAAATGTTTAAAGCCAGTATAAACATATATGATTGTATAATTGGAATATGATTACCATGCGCAACTTGGCCACATATTTCAAGGAGATTGAAATCATTCTGGTACAATTGATCTTCACGATATTGTACTTTCTAAATGTTCTTTTCCTGCATATTCCCAAGGCATGTATTGTTAAACAAAACATTAGTAAGGCATTTGAGTTACAAAATGTCGGACGAATACATAATCCTCATATAATTTGTCGAGCTTGGCTCCAAAACATCTAAAATCTTCGGTTTTCTGTGTTTTTCACCACTGCTGATAACAGCTCTGTCAATTTTGAAACATTTTACTATATATACTACGTTCATGTTGAATATATCTTAAGCGATGCTTGCGCGCTGTCGCGCACAATTCCTCGATCTTCGCCTCATTGGGCGAAAGCTGTCGCGCGAATTCGAAATCATCAATCGCCTTATCGTACTCGCGCAGCTTCAAATGAGCGACTCCGCGTCGATAAATGGCTTTGCCATTCTTAGGATCACATTCCAGCAAAGCGTTGCAAAGTTCGACGACTTGCGCGTACTCGCCAACTTTCAGTTTCACCGCGGCGAGATTTGCCAGCGAATACGTCTTGATTTTCTTCAGGAGGTTCCGATCGTGATGGTTACAATGCTCCATCACGTATTCAATGTACCGGATGACTTTCTCGTACTTACGACCTGACGTCGCATAATGCTGTTTATTGAAGAAATAGTTCCCCGACTCTTTGATATTCGAAATGACTGTTTCTATGTTCGTTGCCGGAAACGTGAAGTCTTCCGGATACGGGGGGTAAGTGTCTGTTGTGCCGTCGCACTCTTCGATGCCGAAATTGCCCTCGGTGACTTCGCCGCAATTGACGATGGTGCACTTCAGTAGGGGTTTGTCGTCCTCGTCGCGTGGGACTTCCCCGATTTCCTTAACGATGCCGAATCCTTTGATCACTTGGCCGAAGGCGACGTTGCGCTTATCGAGGTGCACGCAGCTCACGGTCGTGATGTAGAATTGTGAGCCGTTTGTATTTGGACCGTTGTTTGCCATTCCAACCACTCCAACATTGTTGTTCTATTCAATTTGAAACAATTTCTTTTGTGATTATAGGGTTTGTAGAATCGTTTAGAACTTACGGTAATATCGAAGTTTTCATCTTCAAAAGATCCTCCATAAATACTGACGTCGCCAATTGTTGTATTACCACTGATGCCACCTCCTTGGATCATGCATTGAGGTAAAACTGAAAAAATAATACAGAAGGTTTTAATCTATTATCGATTATGATATTAAACTGTAGAATTAGTGAACTCGAAGAATAAGAGTTTTTCAAATGACAATGACGAACGACTCTAAAATTCATCTGAAACCCAAGCAAATAACATTTTGCAAGTCTTACACAGTTATGGCTTCAGAAGATCAAATCTTACTGAATTGTAATATGAGTTTCTGAATATTGATTGTCATCTTTGTATCTGCACTGTACAAAGAATTGGACAATTGCATTGTATTACGGATTTGGCCGGCACCTCCACCAAAATTATTATTAGTATTTTACAACTTGGCATATCAGATGTAATTAATTATTGCGACATTATGTAAAATATTAATTCTCTACGTATCCTGACAATTGGACAATTGCTTTGTAATTTATTTGACCGGCGCCTCCACCAAAATTTTATCAGAATTTAAAAACGTGGCATATCAAATGTAATTAATTGATAGAATATTGTTCAAAATTAAGATAGAAGCAAATGTTAAATAATGAATATAATAATAATGAATATAATCATTATTATTTATACTGAATCAAAACAGGTGTAAACCTGAGGTTTTATCCACAGGAAAACAGGGAATTCTGCGGAGAATATCAGAGACGGCAAGGTAAATTAAGTATTTTTTTTTTCAATTATATTTTAATCAGAAGTACTACGAAGAGAACAGAATTTGCAGGGTAGAAGCAGATTATTAAAATTCCAGATTATTAAAAAGACACTTCGAAGACTGGAAAATTAACAAGTCAACTTTTGATTACCACCAACCTAATAAGAAACATTCTGAATACTCAATACTCATTGTCTATACTAAGAAAGGTGGTGCTTGTCCAGTAGCAAGAAATCAGAAAATTATATCAGCATTCAGAAACTCAAAATTATGGTGAAGAGTAATTCTGGTGATTATCGCATGACTCTGTTTTTCTGAAAGATTTCGTGTAACAGAAACCCGCTTGGGTGAATCAGCTAACGTACCGAGTTTCTGAACGTTTTATTGAGGATAAAAGTCAAGCAGATGACCATTATGAATGCACTTTTGGCATTAGGACATCGGTCCTCAACCAACCCAAAATTGAATTTAAACAGGAGCAGGGCATTGACGAGATTGATACTATATTACGAAAATATTCATAGATCCTCTCTGACCTGAGGGAATAATTATACTATTAGAGTGCTATGTATGAAACAAGTAGCAATCGCCTAGCATTACGTC